>PVHP010036753.1:0-17811 GCA_004024765.1 Zapus hudsonius
AATTGAACCCGGGGCCTTAGGCACTGGAGGCAAGTGCCTTAACCTCTGAGCCATCTCTCCAGCCATCTCTCACAGCCCTTCTGTGATTAACTCTTAACTTAATAATGTTTCAATATGGCCTCATGACTTATAACTAATGTATCGCCTTCTTGCAAGCTAGGAGAAATAAATATTAGAGAAAAATGTGGATGTGAGGGAGGCAAGAACGTGGATGGGAAGTGGGCGTGCTGAGTAGTTTTTCTGTAAGTCTGAACGTGTTCACAGTTTAAGTATATTAATTAGGGCTGGAGAAAGGGTTCCGTAGTGGGGCACCTGCCTGTAAGGCCTAATGACCATCAGGGTTTAGTTCCCCAGTGCCCACATGGAGCCAGAGACCCAAAGTGGTACATGCATCTGGAACTCATTTGAAGTGGCAGGAGGCCCTGGTGCACCCATTCTCTCTCTCTCTCTCCTTGCAAAATAAATTAATAAAATATTTTTCCAAGTATATAAATTATTTAAATGCGTATAAATTATTTTAAGTGTAGCTAAGTGTGAAAGCAGTGTGGAATGAGTAGCTTTGAAAGAAAGGATCTAGGAACACCAGGGCTCTTCCGAGGCCAGAGAGGGAAGTGAGAGGAGCCTGACAGGCAGTGTCCTCAGAGAAAGATGCAAAACGTCACTTCCTTCAGAAGTAATGGAGACCAATCCAAGGATGGCAAGCAGGTACTATGTTAATTTCTCTAGATTGATAGTGTTCACAGCAGAACAAATCTAAGAAGTGACTTGGGAAAGTCAGTTAAGCTGTCACAGAAATTCAATGACACTTATTTTGCCTAGTGGCTTTTGGCTGGAATGAAACATCAGAGCAATTTTGGGGGAGTTGTTGTTGAGACACGTAGCCTAGGCTGTCCTGGACGCTCTTGTAACCCAGGTTGGCCTCTAACTCAATGTGAGCCAAGGATGATCTCTTGAACTCCCGATGCCCTGTCTCCTCCAGAGAGCTGGGATTATAGGTGTGCCCCGCCATGTCTGGATCAGATTAGACATTTTGTGAACTAGAATGGATAATCGGAAGAGAGTGGATGCAAGAAGGTAGGCCATGGGTAGCTCCAAGTTTTCTCTCTGTAACTACTGAACAAATTGAATGTTGCATCTACACCTTGAGAGAGCAGCCATAGGACCAAACCCAAGTTTATTGAGATATTTATCGCTCATCCAAACGGTAAATCCTGCAGGGACTTGGGGATGGGAGTTAGATCTCTAGAGAATGTGCTGGAGATACTGTTAGGGAACCATCAGTAATGGAAGTGAAGTCTACAAAACGGACAGAGAGACAATCTACTCCATGTCCATCAAGAAAGATGCTTTAGTCCTGTAAAAAATCAAGGCATAGCGGAAGGCCAGTGGGAGAGGGTTAGATTAGAATAAAAGCTAATGACACAGGCATGGGGGATCCATAACAAAAACCATTACTCTGTCTGCTAACCTTAAAAATCAACAAAGTAATAACAACAACCAATCAAGCCAAGGAAAGGAGAGGTAGGTAGCTGGCAGAATAAATCATTGATGAAAGAGTGTCCGCTCTCTTCTTTCAGGGTTTTCAGTCCAAGTCACAGCAAGGACAATAATTTCTACAGCAGATTTTGGTAATCAAGACAGAACCCCAGGAGCAAGAGAGGTGGAGAAACCTTCCTGGTAGAAACACTCCCGTAAACAGCTGAATGGAAACTATCCACAAGACTCAGCAGCTGCTATTTTTTGTAAAACTATACCATAAAAAGAAAATCTCCAAGAGCCTTTAGGCATAAATATGCACGGGCTACCCTTGAACAATACGAAGATTGTCTCTGGAAAGAGAAAGCTCAGAGCCACACAAGTAGAATTGCATTATCAAAAGAATGATCTCAAAGTCATGTCTTTCGTGAGGCAGAGAAGACCTGCAAGACAGAAGTTTCGCATGCCCGGCCAGAGGCATGCCAGGAATGGTCTCTTCATTACAGGTTGTGATTTTTATCATAACAAACAAAAGAGTTAGTCCCATTAAATTCCCTAGCTTGGTTTTAGTGTTTAACTATAAAGTGGAAAATAAAAATTCAATACTAAAGTATAAGAAAACTCTATTTTTTTTTTTTTACAATTCATAGAAACCCTAAGTAAATCAAGAAGAAATTCCCCATCTCGGTCATGTTAGCTATTATATTTCTTTTTTTTAATATTTTATTTATTCATTTTCAAGGAGAGAGAGAGAGAGAGAGAGAGAGAGAGAATGCACCAGGGCCACTACCTTGTGGGTCTGGCTTGTCCTGGGGAATTGAACCAGGGGCCTTAGGCACTGGAGGCAAGTGCCTTAACCACTGAGCCATCTCTCCAGCCCAGCTATTATATTTCTTATTGGTTATTGCTAATATATAAGAAAATGTTATCATTTGATAGGATAATCTTTTAAAAAAGGTATTATTTACACTTGCATGCGTGTGTGTACAAGTGTGTGTGTGTGTGTGTGTGTGTCTGTGTCTGCGTCTGTGTGGGTGCTCCGGGGCTTCTGGCCACAACAAACAAAACAAATAAATGTCTCACACACATCCCTTTTTGGATCTGGCTTTACAGAGGTATTGGGGAATTGAACCCAGACTGACAGGCTTTGCAAACCAGCGCCTTTGACCTCTGAGCCATTTCCCCAAGCCCTTGTTGGGCTAAACTCTTCCTGGTTTTCACAGTATCTCAGGGATTATCTTTGACCTAGGTATGTAGAGGTGACAATCTTTATAATTTTACCAGAATCATTACTTTGTTTCTGGATTTGTGTAAAGATTTTTCTTCCTTCCTCTCATCTGGCAATGTAAAGTAAGGTCAGACTGTGGAATATCTGAATATATCTAAGTGCATGTATATATGTATGTGTATGCAAGCGTATGTACATAGGTATACATGTATGCATCTACTTACATGCTATGATTACAAAACTTGATTGTGACGTCTCTTTGCACACTCTGTTCTATTTCCCACTGAGCGACAAGATCCAGTCTTTTACGAATGACACTAGAGGCTTTGTCAGTTTCCAGAAGGACACCTCGAAGCAGAAGAGACTCATCTGACCCACACCGTCCTGAGGTGTGAGTGAGAACATCCTGGAGCTGTGTGCTACAGCTGGTACAGCCGCTAGCCTGACTTACCTTGACCAATTCAAAACTAACATGACATCTGACCCTTGTTAAGAGAAACTTCACTGAAAGACACAGGAGAACTGTACTATATGACAGACTCAGTGCCTCAGATGCTTAGATGGTTAACCCATAAATTCATGTCATCTGAATCAAAATCCTAAAATAACAGGTGGTAGAAATTCGAGGATTAAATTGGAAAATCAAATGAAAGAATAAAATGCCTATGCTAACTTGGAAAAGTCTAGGAAGGAGGAGCATTTACCTTAAAAGAGATAAAATAGATTTTAAAGACATTTAAATTAATATAGGCTTGTGATATTTGAGAGTTGTTAGAACAACATAGAAATCAGTAAGGATGTTCACGTGTATATGCAAGTTGATTTATGGTGAAAGTAAAATTATAAATAGTGTTTCAAAGGTGAAGCAGATTGATGAAAAATTTTAGCATATTTCCCATTAAATAATAATGTGATTAATGGGCGGGAAAGACGGCTCAGCAGTCAAAGGTGCTTGTTTGCAAAGCCTACGGGCATGGCTTGGATTCCCCAGTAAATAGGAGAAGCCAGGTGCACAAAGTGGCGTCTGGAGTTTGTTTGTAGCAGCAAGGGTCCTGGCGCACCTTTACTCTCTCTATCTCTTTGTCTCTCTAGATCTCTCTCTAATGAATAAATGAACAAATAATACATTATATTATACAATTATAGAAATTTAAAGCTCAGCCATCGGAGACAAAAAATAATGTTGTTAGCCAGCGTCAGACTATAAAAACACTACCAGAGAACGTCAATGTCCCCTGTAACCTGTCTTCCTCCCTCTAGGCCCCACCTCTTTAGGGGTCCACCACCTCCTAATAGGACCATCACTATCCTGTGAGGATGATAAAACCATTTAGAATGATAACTTAGGGTTCATATAGTCCAAACCTTATCTTCCACATGAAGACTCAGAACCATTATGTTGTAAAAGGAGTCTCACTTTCCCTGTCATCACGGCTATCAGAAGATACACCCATGGGGGCAGTCTCAGAAGTGTAAAAGAAATCAGCATTGTGGGTTTCTTGTCACCTGTAACAGTCCAAGTAACCGATACTATTTTCAGATTAGGAATCTAAAACCCATTTGATTTAAGCGCAAAATAAAGGGCTTTCCCGTCTCCATACTGAAAGAAAAACAGCTTAGAAATCATCTTCCCAGATAGTATAGAGAATGCTATGAAATGTCTAGTTCTAGGCATGCTGTCATGGAGGGGTTGAACCATTGGGTGTTGGGGCTGTGAGACTGGAAACAGAGTTTCTTCTGGACAAGAGCATTCAGCTGAAGTGTCTGTTAACACAGCCATATTTATTTCTAGTGGATTTTCATCAAAACAGATTGCAGAGTTAATTTTGACATGTTTATGTCTGGTAATGGAATATTACTGGAGATGTTGCATTTTTCACGAGATTTTACTTTGTTGACGTATCTAATGAGTGCTGCCTTCCCAGTCTTGTCTTTCACTTCCCAGATCTTGTCTCAGCTCTGTGTAGCTTTTAGTCCAATTAATTTTAATGGATTGCCTGGAAACTGCTTTATGAAAATGTGATTATTTGGGGTCAGTGCAAAGCGCTTTAACTCGAGAAGAATGGGCTGTGGAGGTGAAGAAATCGTGTGTTTATGTAAACTGAGAAATCGTGATGGATGATTTTTAAAGAGCAGCAGGTTGGAGTCAGCCTTTCTTGGAAGGTTGCCAACGAGAAGACGTAGTGATGGAATGAGAATTCCCACCTAGATTACAGTACGGCGAGAAAAAGGTTGGGTTGCAGGAGGAGGTCTGCATCTGGGGTCACCTAGATGTCCTTTGTGCAAAGCATAGTTATAAAAGATCGTGTAGAAAAATATCTAGAAGAAAACAGAGATTTCAAAAATTATGACTTAGTATGACCAAAATGTGTTAAAACTTACAAAAGATAGTTTTTTCCCAATCTGATTCAAGAGGATTAAATTGTATGAAGCAAAAAAAGAAAACAAAAGTAAAATCCATCAAAGAAACCAAGTCACTTTATCTCTGAGCAACGTCACACGGAGAGATTTAGAGATAACTGGAACCAAATCCCCCCAAGATAAGTAATTCTAATCTTAGAAATTAATTTTGGTGATTGAACAACTGGTAAAATTATCTAACTCTTTATGAATTTATAATGAATTTCATATTAAAACCAAGCAAGTCTAGTCCAAGCAAAGGGATGCATTTATTTGTGAATACAGATAAAAAGATACTAAATTAAGTGCTAAACCCCAAACTTAGCAAGGCCTAAGAAATCCATCTTGAACTGCTTGGGCTGGACAGCTCCATATGCTAGCCATCCACATCTCACCCATCCAAGGAGAAGGGGGGAACTCACAATCCTCTGAGAGCTTGAGGCCACGAGGATCTTGTCTAATATTCCCAACATTACTTCTAATACTGTTCCCTGTAGACCCTCTGGGGTGAGCATGAGGGGTCTGGGGTTACAAGCTCACCAGGCGAGTCTTACTCAGGACTGTCCATGGGGGATTTACGGTCGGAGGGTAGAGGAGGCGTATGCCCACATTTCTGAACAGGTTAGGGTTCTCACCTGGCCAACCGTCATCCCTTGTCTTCAAGTGACCACTTCTCAGGAGGGTGTTCTTCTGAAAGTCTGGTGAAAATCACCTTCTTCAAGCATGGGAAAACACCAGACTCCTAGAACAGTGCATTCTGATTTGGTCTGGTTTGACTTTCTTTTCTTCCTTCCTTCCTTTTTCCTTCCTTCCTTCTTCCTTTCTTCCTTCTTTCCTTCCTTCCTTTCTTTTTTTTCTGCATGTATGTAAAGTGGCATGGCGGTATATGTGTGTGGAGGAACATCCCATGAGCTCTCCTGCCTTGGGAGTTACTCACCTGCAGTGGCCAAAGTGGAACTCTGGGTGTCCCCGTGGACTTGTTTGGAGCCGGAGTCTCTTTTGACTGACCCCAGAGCTCGATGGCCTCCCGTCTTTCTTGGCTCTCTGCTCTCCTGCAGGACTTGGGGTTCAGTGTGACCACAGATCACACCTAGCAGTTTTACATGGGACCTGGAGATTGGAACCCAGACCTTCTCAGCTCATGTGCAGGAAGCACACCTAACCACTCTCCAGCCCGGACTTTGTTCTGATGCAATTGTGTACACGGAAAGCTTCAGATCTTCACACAAAACAAGATGCACGTGAAATTAAAAACATCCCCCAACCCCGGTATTTAAGACACTAGGCAAGTTTTAGCTACTTATCTAGGTCTAGAATGGTCGAATGTGCTCTGTCTCCTGATTCCCTTCGAGCCCCTGCCCACAGCTGTCCAGGGTTCGAGAAGGCACATCTGTTTGGCTGACACCAAAGTCTCATGTGGTCTTTTCTGACAGGTTGGCCGAGAGCGCCAGACGTCAGCTCGCATCACTGCTAGCCATGAATGATTTTATTCATCGTAAATATTTCTATTTTCTTGTATTCAAATATTCTGTTTTCAGACATGTAGCAAACCAGGAAGAAATAGGATACGTTGGTTTCAGGGGAGAAAGTTACATGAACGCCTGCCTCTCCTTGAGAAAGATGAAAAATTCCACTTCCAACGTTAGTCTTTTTTGCATAATCCACTCGCAAGCATCGGGGTGTGTGGGTGTGCACATGTTTACGGCTGTGCGGCTGGGGCTTGTTTAGGGAGAGCCTCCATGTCACCATTGCCACCCACTCTGTCTCAGAACCCAAGGTGTTCCGAGGAGCCCCTGGCTACCTGCAGCGAATCGGCTGTACTTCGGGACCAGCACGCCTCTCCTCGGAACGGAGCTCAGAAGTCCCCAGTGGAAACCACACAGTGTTGGAAGACTAAACATTCTTGAGCAAACCTCAGTGATGGCCGTTCAGAGAGCAGTTACTGAAATTTTCCAAATAAATAAAGCAAACAAGTGACTTCAGGAAGGACTTCACATCTATATGATTTATAATGCTGGGAGGCGGCCCACTGAGGCAGGAGGAACTCAGTGAACCAGCAGTAAACCAGAGGCCACCCAGGCACCGAGAGCTCCCTCCAAGGAGCCAGCTCATGCTCGTTCCCCTGCTGAACCCTTGCTGGGAGCTGCTCTGCTGGGAAGGTGAGGTTCTTGCAATATCCTGCGAGACTTGCTGGCTTCTGCCCGGTCGCTGGGTCTCTAAATGGGTTAATAGTAACAGGAAAAAAATAGGGATCCTATTTAGAGGCTCCTGGCAGCGAGCAGGCAGAAAAAAACACCCATCCAAAATCAACGTTTGCTTTGCTGAGGGCCTCCTTAGGTGTACATTGGGGACAATTCTGTCTACCAGTTAAGTCACCCCCAGCCTCAGGTGCCAGCCAGGAGCACTTTGCCATCCAGAATCAACAGGTCTCTGCTGCCGAGCACTGCCACGAACACACGGCAGCCAGACGAGAGCGGGGAGTTTCTAGGCGGCCCAGTGGTCTTGCTGGAGGCGCAGGAGTCGGCCTGCCTCACGTCCGTGGCCCACATCCTCCAGCCTCCAAGCACCATCCAGACAGTAGAGAGTCAATTACTTCTCTCTGGATGGTCTCCATATGCCCTTCTGGGGGGCACACCCCACCTCCCTTGTAAAACCTATGCACACCACATGCTCTATGCTATGTACTATACAGGAGGAAGTTGTAGTGTTGGAGAAACGGAAATGCACATAACTGCCTATATATGCCTATACACCTATACACATGTACATTTATACACATATACAAATATACCTGTACACATATACATATACACCTATACCCATATACACCTATACAAATATACATTTATAACATATACATAGACACATATGCACATATACAGATATACATTTATACACATACATATACACATAAACATATATGCATATATACCTATTCACATATGCATATATACACATACACATATACACATATACATCTATATACATATAAACATACACATGTATACACCTATACATATACACACATATACACCTATACACATATACATTTATACATATACACCTATACACATATATACCTATTCACATATACACGCACATATATACCTATTCACATATACACACACATATATATACACCTGTACACATATATGCAAATACACACATACACATATATACACATATACACACATGCATTTACACACATATACATATATACACATACACACATATACATATACAGAAATGGACACTAGCATATATAAAGAGCATAGGTTGTTACCCCAAATATTTTCTGGCAAGAGGCCAAAACTCCTGGACAGTGGTTAGGCATGAATTAATAATGCAACTTAATTGTTCACTCTCAATTCTGTTGGTGGATACGCCATCATCCCCTTAGAGTCTTCAAAGCGTTCTGAGAGTGAGTCGGTCATAGGAGGATTTCTGTGAACAGCACAGAGCAGAGGTCCACAGTGGCCTTGATACAATCACACAGCTCACGCGAGGTAGACAGCTACTGCTGTGTAGTGGCCCTGAGACTTCTGGCTTGTTGGTTGCTGCAGCAGAACATGGTGTATCCTCACCGATCGAGAGAGAGTGAAGAATGCATCTCCTTCCCAGGGAGCATTGTCGCTGTCATCATTGGAGACCCAAGATCAGATTTAACTTGGAACACACACACACACACACACACACACACACACACACACACACACACAGAGCTTATAGCCATAGATGCTTAATTCTGTGTGCCATATAAACAATTCATTCTTCCCAAAGAAAAAGAGACTTCAATATTTAAAAAATAGTTTATTTTCTTGTTTGCAAGCAGAGAAAGATAGGGGAGAGAGAAAGAGAGAGACAGACAGAGACAGAGAGAAAGAATGGGTGCACCAGGGCCTCCAGCCACTACAAGTAAACTCTGGATGCATGCACCACCTTGTGTATGTGTCTTTTCATTGGTACCAGGGAATCAGACCCAGGCATCTGGCACTTTAATGTTTTATGAGGTTGGATTCTGCAGTTGTATAGAAAGGGAAGTCAGTCATGTGATGAGCAAAATGAGCGCAGTCCAGACAAGGGTGGTGTGGGCATGCTGGACACCATCTTCAGAGGAGGGCTCAACCCCTGCTCTGACTGGGGCATCCTTGCCCCACCCTGCTGATCTGACCTCCAGTGATAAGAGGGAGACCCAAGAGATCAGCCTATAATGGGACGAATATAAGAGGAGCCACACACACACACACACAAAAACAAAAAAACAAAAACCACATTAAAGTGGACTTTTACAAACCAAAAGCAAAGCAGCTCAGCCAGTGGTCAGAGATGGCCTGGTTGGTTTCTTCCGTGAGAGACAGAGCTCTGCAGGTCACTTATGGTCAGTGAGGCTGCAGAGAAGGGATGGAGCTCTTACAACAAGATCTAGGTGTGTGGGACAGTGAAACCCTTCAAACACACTGGGACTCTGTTGGTGAAGGAGGATATGTGGGTTTCCCTTCTATCACCTCAGAATTACTTGACCCCTAGAAGAAAGGTGTGAACTCACCTATGACCCTGGAATGGAGGAGATGTCCGAGGGCTGCGGGACACACAGCCCTCCCTGTACTTGGTTCTTTCACTGTGGAGAGAGCCTGGAAGAACAGTGGGAAAGCAGAGACCAAAGTTGGGCAGTTGTAAAACCCACTCAGTGTATAGGAGATATGACTCGGGTAAGTATCTGGACTGTTCCGAATCTGTTGCCCTATCTAGAAAAGAGAGTATTTTGGGGGGATTGTTGTTACTAGGGAGTGAACTGATAAATATAAGCAACTGGCCATGGCTGGTAGGTTCCCCATCCACAGACTCAACCAACCTCCTGTCGAAACTACTCAGTAAAGGCGGGACAGTTGGCTCAGTGGGTAAAATGCTTACTCTGCGAGCACGAGAACCTGAGTTCCTTCCCCACATCCCATGTTAACATGCCACACGTGGTGCATGTCTGTGATCCTAGTGCCTGGAGGTGTAGACAGGAGACTGTCTACATGTACACACACCCACTCACATGCACACCCGCAAGCACACACACCCATACACTCACGCACATGCACACACACTCATGCATTAAAAAATTCATACAGAGAGCCCACGAAGGAGGATATACAACTGATCAGTGATGGGGAGGGGGGAGTTGGGGAATTTGGGATAGCAACGCATGGTTTGCCCACTAAATAATGTAACTCATTATGGACAATAAATATATATTTAAAAAATTCAGCAAAAGTAAATCATGTCTAGGGCAGAGGGGATGGCTCGGCGGGCGGTTAAAATCTATGTGCCTGGGTTTGATCCCCTGGTGCCCACATACAGACAGATACGCAGTGTGGTACATGCATTTGGAGTTTGTTTGCAGTGGTGGTGGTGAGAGGCCCTGCTGTACCCATTCTCTCTATCTTTCTGTCTCCCTGTCTCTCCATCTCTCTCTTTCTCTGCTTGCAAATAAATGAATGAGATAGTTTTTAAAAATCACATCTATATCGGCATGAATGACCTTTTTCTTATCCTTATTCCTAAACATTAGACTATAAGAACTGGAATCAGAGATGTCATGAGTATCAATGGAAGACATTTCACAGGCTCTGTGCAGGCGTTACGCGACCTCATTGTAGGACTGGGGCATCTGCAAAATTGTCTCTATTACCCAGAAATCCAGTTCCTCTGGGATCCCAGGGGTGGCTGTAGAAGACAGGGAGAAGGATCAGTAAATTGTAGTCGCCCCTGTCAGGAGTCTCTTTGAGGAAGGATGATGGTCAAGAAACGACAGGCTGCATAGGAGAGCCTGTTACTGTAAAATCCCACGAGGATTGGCCTTGATTAGGTAAAGATCCATTGCATGGTCTGGAACAAGAAATCAACTATGTAGCTCAAAGAAAAAAAAAAAAGAAAAGGAAATTGTTTCATTAAAAAATGGCAAGCTGCCCTCAAATGCAGAAGTAGGGTGGGAAAGATGAATGAAAGCCATTCTCTCTCTCCACATAGAATAGGAATATGGAGGAACTGAGCTTCTGAGGGTGAGAAGCTTGGAGTCTCAGTGGGGTCTTCCTCTCTGGATCTTTTGAATGGAATGGCAGCTCTAGCCTTCCTGCCCTACGGGTGCCACAGAGCTGGGTGCTGAAATGTCTCAAACTTAATGGCAGTGACCCTGTCAGGAAAAGGCAATCTTGGACTTGGACATAGGTCAGGAGATTTCATAAGGTGGCCAGAGAGGCATGCACAATGTCCCCGAACAGAAAGGAGCACCTGGGGTGTGTAGTGGTCACAAACACACTCTAGATAGTCTGACACATGGGGTTACGACACAGAGGAGGCTTGCTGATGTCTTCTCAGCTCGGTGGCCAAGATCCACGTGGAAGGGACAACGAAGGGCGAGTGGTGACCTCAGTTGAAGTCCTGCCTCAGAGAGATCTGTCTCTCCCTCCCTACATCCACCCCCGTGAGCTAGAAAATTCCATTTTCTTCCTTTTAATTTTTTCAACTGATCTCCATCAGTGTGCTCAAAAGAGCAGAGAGATGTCAAGGTCATAACTCAACGTGAGAACTGCATGAAGCAGGGAGAAAGTTTTGTCAACACTGGAAAATCCTTTAAGATTTTGTCCCAAATACACAGCTTAGAGTGCCTGACTCTGTGAAGAAACTGACATTTTTACCCAAAATAACTAGTCCAACTGTATATTTGCTGCGTTTTATAAACACCAAAAGGGCTCTACCAACACCCAAATAAAAAGTCCCCATCTGGGCCAAAACAGTTTCCCATGAAAACAACCCACCCACCCCCAAAGAAAATGTTCCACACTTCTGGACAGGGGAGCCTGTGCCTGCCTCTGCAGAGAAGCTAAGACTTGAACCCCAAGTGGCAAAAGCTGGTTTCTTTTGGGGTAGAGCAGGTCCCTCCCAAGGTCCCTGTGAACGCAGCCCTGCACCCACACCCTTGTTTGTCTGTTGTCTTCTCTTTTAACTTGTCCTGGGTAAACACCTCACCCTGGGCCCGCAGTCAGCCCACCTCTGTCACCACCCGGCCTCCCTGCTTGCTGGCCTCCCGTCTCCAGGTTTCAGCTTCAGGAAACCCTGCAAACAACACGCGCTTTGGGGCCCAGCGTTCCCCAAGTCTGCCAGTTCCTTCAGGAGGCCCTTCACACAGTTGGCTCCTTGCTTCAGTGAACAGTCCACGAAGAGTCCATTTGCTCCCGAAAAAGGTAGGAGGGCTTCATTGCAGGTGGCAAGCTGTGGCCCTCGGTGGACAAGACCAGTGGGACCCATCACTTCTTTGGGGGGACTATTTTCCCCTGAGGTTGCATATGGCAATTTCAGCTCCCTGCTTATATTTTAAAATAATTTGTCTTTGGCTAGTGGTTCGTCATCCTTTGGCCTTGACTAGAGAGTCACCCTTGCTTGTAGATTGCTGTGCCATAGAACTCTAAATGGGACAAAAAAGGCACAAAGCTGTCATTTACTCACTAACCCACATGGAGTATATGAAGGAAAACGCCCCCTTGCACACATCCTTTAGAAAAGACATAAATTTTAACAGGAAGCATATTTCCAGGGGAACCGGGTGTATTTCTTACTCAGATGTAGTGACAATATTATCAAATGATCTTGTGTTAACTCCAACGTTAATATTTTCATTGGGTTCTTGTTTCCCTTAAGTATATTAAAGATGATTAATGAAAAAAGGAGGCTTCCCTTTGATTAGGAAAGTTAATTACGAGTGGCTGAGTATATAGGCAGGAGGCTCTATGCAGACACTGGACTTCCTTCTGGGCGGGAGTCAATGAAGCAGAGGAAACTTTCTGATTTCTGAAATGAAACGGGAACCTTGGAATCCTTACAGGAAACGCCAGCCTCCAGCCATCATCAGTAGGCGATGCTGACTGTTCCTTTGTCGACCTCTTCTCTGGCACTTAACGGGCCGCCAAGTGCTCCATAAACATTTAAAAACGTTTCCAAAGGCTGCTCATGGGTTATATCATCACCACAATATTGTACCCATTTTAGCAAGGGGAAGCTGAGTCAAAGCCAGACAGTAAATGATTTTCTTTCTGGATATGTTTACTCCTGTGGCCCCGCAGAGTATTGACAGCAGGCACTCTGAAATCTGAAGAATTGTGGTAGGAACCCTAGTCGGGCCTCTTTAGAAGTTGTGAGAACTATGGACAACTTTTAAAATATCTCTGATCTCTGTTTTCTCTGTAAAATGGGGGTAAAATGTCCCCTTCCCTCAGTTTGATTTGAAGATCAATTAATTTGTGAAAACTAATTAGAATGTGCTTCGTATAGCAAGTGCAGTACAAATGGTAGCTTCTATTCATAGCATCACAACACGCGGTCATGAAATGGGCCGAAGGTGGGTGTTAACCTCATCGCCTCTTTCAGTCCCTGGCTGGTATTAAGGTACAGTGTGACCCGTGTGGATGGCTTTCCCTTTGATCCCGAGACCCTGTCTTCAAGACAGGATTTCCCAAGGACTCTGGAGAAAAGTCCTGGTCATAGCCAACCTCCGTGTCCTCCAGGAGTCTAGAAAGAGACTTTCTGAAGAAATCATCTCTGGGTGGACTCCCTATGACTCTGCCCCTGTTGTTCCCACCTCGGTTGAAAGCCTGACGTGACCATGGGTACATGTGTCGTGAACTGAACCTAAAGACTTCTGTCTCAAGGTCACTGCCACGGAGCCAAGGAGCCAGGCCTGTGTCCTTCACACTTGACGACCTCTCTTCATCGTCTGGCTAGGCAAGGATGACAGTGCATTTGGCCCACCCTGGGTGGACATATTTTCTTAGCACAAACCACCGGGAGATGTCCAGTGAGCTCCTCCTGGGCCACAAGCACTCCGTCTGCCTATGTTCTCCGAAGCACCATCTGAAGGGTAAATGGAACCAGCATCTCAAGGTCGTGGGAACATTTCCCACCCTTGTGATGAGGCATGAGTGACTCTGTCTCTTGAGTCTGCTTTGCTACCTTTGAAATAAGACTGATGAAAAGGCATCTGTCACTGTCATAGAGGTAAAAGGACATGTAGCCTGTCTTCTGTATGACACTATATGTGTGCGGTTCTGTATACGTGTACATGTGTATGTCAGTGTTCATATTAACACATATTGCTGACCGCTATGGCTCAGGCTGTGAGCGTATTGGATCCCATAACTATATCTCATCTCAATCCAGTTTTTTTTTTTTGGTTCAGAATCTTTTTTTTTATTGTTCATAATGAGTTACACTGTTTAGCGGGCCAACCATGAGTTGTTATCCCCAATTTCCCGTTGCCCCCCTTCCCCATCCCCAGTCAGCTGGATATCCTCCTCCGTGGGTCGTCTGTATCAGTCTTTGTGTGTCAATCCAGTTTTGTATTGGAAACTTGGAAAAAATTCTTTTAATTATATAAGATTATACAAACAAGCTTATGTGTGTGTTATACACACAAATGGTATGTAACAACCAAATCAAGATATTTAACATTTCCATCTCCTTAGATATGCTTTTAAATTTTTTTCTTTATGATTTATGTATTTATTTGCAAGCAGAGAGAGACACAGAGAGAGAATGGATGCACCAGGGCCTCCAGCCACTACAAATGAATTCAAGATGCACATGTCTCCTTGTGCATCTGGCTTTCCATGGGTACTGGGGAACGAACTCGTGTCCTTGGACTTTGCAGGCAGGTGCCTTAACCACTGAGCAATCTCTCCAGCCCTTGTTTTTAAATTTTTGATTGACACATAATCATTGCATATTCATGGAGCACAATATGCTATCTCCAGACACGCATGTGCACGTGCTGTTCCAATCAAGGCCCTCGTTATTACTTTCTCACCCTTAGTTTGTGTCTGGAGGTTTTCAGCTCTGTTATTTTAGAGGGTCACAAAATATATGAAAGGATATTGGAAACCTCATTCAATCACTATACCGTAGAAGACTTTGCCCACCTGTGATTCTGAACCCTGCGATCACTTTTTGCCCAAGAAATTCTCATGTGACCTTGAGCATATTAAATAGGCATTCGAGTTAAGCATCCACTGATAGGAAATCGTGAAACACTTATTTCAAAACAATCCTTTGGTTCACACATAAATGAACTAGTTATGAAAGATGAACCAAAGATGCCTACTGATGAGATCAATATGCACATTTACTCTAAGGTCTTTGCACAGTAGGAAAGCCTCAAGTCTCAAAGAGCATGTGAACGTTTCCCCATTCCAGTAATAGGTGTAGAAGTCCCTTGACTCATAGCTCATGCAAGGAACACATTCGCACGTGCACACACACACACACACACACACACACACACACACCAGGAATCTAATATATTAAGTGATGTTAAAATGAGCTTCCTCCAAGTCCATGGGGAGTCATGTCACCCGTCTCTTGGGATTTTAGTTTCTGATGGAAAGAGCTGGTGAAACCAGACAGCAGAAATCAGCCCTGCCACAGACTACAGGTAGACACCCCCTAAAGCTCTGAGGAAGGTCTACCCATGTCTTCCTCGTGACTCTCAGAGCTGTTGGTAGTGCTTGGCATTCCCGTAACCTCTGGCTCCATGATCACATGGCATTTTCCTGTGTGTCTCCTCTTCTCATAAGGACACGAGTCACACTGAAATAAAGACACACTGCACACTGGTAGGACCTCACCTTCCCTCACTACACCTACAATGATACAACCAGTAATAAGTTTACATCCTGAGGCTCTGGGAGGGACATGCATTTGGGGAGGGCACCATTAAATCCAGAACTTAACCCAGCTGCACTCCTAGAGGGGAGCTCCTATGTCTTCCTTGGGCCTCAAATAATTGCCCCAATTCTTGGAACCTCCCTGCTTTCCAACTGAAAAGGTGCATCTGATTCCAAAGAATCTTATTTGGACATTTTTGTGTGTTTGTGGTTTGGCCCTTTCCAAGAATCCCAGAGTGCTGGGTCCCTCTGTAGTGCATCCTCACACCTGACCTGCTTGGTTGTTCTCAGACACATAGAAGCGCTTAGGACATTTCCCTCACTGATCTGTCACCAGCCTCATACAGTTGTACCAACTGAAGCACTGGTTTATAATCCAGTCTTTCTCTTCATGTGAACACGCTTTTTGTTTGTTTGCCCCCTTCCTTTGCTTACTGTACTGTCTTCCAGACACAGAGTGGCCTTGACATTCATGACCTCACAGTGGCTGGCGCTACCTACACAAGTCCTGCAGAATAGGAGGGGAAATGATGACATCAAAGTAGAAGAGAGATTCGTTGATAAGAAGAAGGGATTCAGTGAAAGGGAGATTTGGGTGGAGGAAAAGAGAGTAGTGAGAGGGGGTTAGAATTATGGTATAAAATATGAATAAACAAAATAATGATCTGAATTATGAATGATCAGCCTAGGTCTGATCATTCGATAAAGCTCTTCTCTAAATGGCTGTCCTGTTTTAACAGATTGCCTGAGACTGGCTTAATAGTTAGAGGAGGAGGAGGAGGAAGGAGAGGAGGAGGACGAAGAAGAGGAAGGAAGGAAGGAAGGAAGGAAGGAAGGAAGGAAGGAAGGAAGGAAGGAAGGAGTTTAGTCTTGCAGGAGCTCTAGGAAGCTGGATAAAACACACTTTGGGATGTTTGGTCCAGACAATACGGGGAAAGCATCCCTCCACCAGCTCACATCCCAGCTTGGCCAAGGGCATCGTCTCATCTATATCATACATCCTAGGGCCATTGTCTCCCTTCATTTCCAGGACCAGGGACACAAGTGTCCCCCACCACACCATCCCAGGAGCCCAGGACAGTCAGAAATGCCCCACAGTGACCAGCACAGAGCACTCACAACTTACACCTGCTCTAGTGTTGAAGGCGACAAGAAACCAGTTGTGACAATGGCTGATTTAGGAAGGAGGAGTTCCAGAGAATTTGGAAAGGGTCCATTTATCAAAATCAGGCCGATGATTCTACGACAAGGGTTAGTGGACAGCCGTGTGATGATCATCTTATTTCCCAAAACCAGAACGACCCCCACTGTCTCCAGTTGCCACCTCTACCACCAATTCCAGCACCTTCCATATGATGGCCTTCACAAGCTCAGCCTCAGCTCCTGTCACCATTACCATTGCCTTCACAAACTTCCCTGCCATCGCCAGCTCTACAAGGACTCCATCCCCCCATCACCTCTCCCATCACCTCCACCTTCTCTATGTGACCTCGTCTTCCGACTCCCTCCATCCCCACCATCACCTCCATGAACCACCTCCCCCACCACCCATGTTATCACCACACCATCATCACCACCTCCGCCTTGTGATGCCTACCACTGGGATGACCACCACCATACCATCCTCGCCTCTACCCTCCCCCTTGACACTCCTGAACAAGCGACATTTCTGAGACAGATTTATCCGCATCTCAAGGAACTGGCGAATGCTAAAAACACAATGTGTTTGGCACTGGAAGAAGAATCTTGAAGCATTCCTACCTTTGACAGCATGAGCCCAAAAGAGGCAAAGCCGTGGGGAGCCGTTCGTGCCATAAGATGCGTCAACATTTGTTTTTGAAGGTCTCTGCTCTTCCTCCTACTAACTAATGCTAAGTCCCTATCTTCTCTGCCAAACCTCTCTTCCACCTGCAGGCTTTTCTCCTAGCGATCATGACCCCTGCTGTGACCATTACCTAGCAATCAGGTTGCTAATTCCCAGCAACCACCTTGCTCCCCTGTATATAA
>PVHP010036754.1:0-17669 GCA_004024765.1 Zapus hudsonius
GTTAAACATAAACCTTTCATCTAATCTATTAATTCCACTCCAGGATAAATGGAAAGAAGTCTTGCACATCAGTACAGCATTTTTCCTGAGACTAAAAATGGGAACCACGTCTCCATCTGACGGTGAGAGCAGAGACATTCGTATCCATCCAGTGGAGTTGTGTCCAGCTGTGAACATGGCGGACGGAACACAACACGGTTATGCTGGGAAGGTAACAGAAGTATAAATCTCCATGTCTGCTCCTCAGTCAAGGTAGTAAAGAAACTGGCAAACTGTCAAAACAACATGTTCAGAATTCTGGAAATTAACCAGAGACTTGCAACAACCTGGGACTTGTTATTCAAGAAAAATCAGCTGCTATTCAATAAGAACACTGAGTTATGTTAGAGTAAGTGTCCTTATTCCCCAACCCATCCCTCCAGCTGTGCAATAACCATGAAAACCAACAGCCCATTTCAAATAAAGACCACAGCATGGCAAGTGGGTTTGAAGCTGCCCAAACTCCCCGTGATTTGACCTGTGTAACAGCCCCCAGCGACTCTCCTCAGGGTTTTTATACTTTCATGATCTCACACAGCCTAGCTCCGTGAAATGGCCTTTTCCAGGGCATGTGCTGAAGAGAACCAAATGATTTTTTAATACTTATAAAGCAGTATTTCCAGTTGGAACTATCAAGAAATAGACCAGAGAACATTACACGGAGGCAAACACCTGTCATCCCAGCATTAAGGAGCCTGAAGTGGAAGGACTGTGAGCTCACAACCAGTTTGTGCTATATAATGAGGCCTTGTCTCAAACAAACAATAAGAGGCTGGCCAGAAACTTCTAAAGAAAATGTTGAGGAATGAGAAATCCATAGGGGGCTTTATAAATCTCTGACAATATCCTTGGTTACCAAGAAGTCTGTGTGCAAGGTTTTACACATGGAAGGGAAACATCTGGAAGGTTCTAAGCTCTCCCCTTTGAGCATGAGGATCTGAGCAAGAAGGTAAAAAAGTCTCAGAGACTGGGAGGCCAGCTCTAAATGGTAGCAAAATAGAGACAGCATGAGCAGCAAAGACTAAAACAAACAGACCAAAAATAATAATAATAATAATAATACACAAAACACAGGAGTAGAAGTTGACTCATTCCCAGAGTAATATTATATAATCTTAAATGTCCAGTTGTCCACAGACAATTATTAGACATGAAATAAATAAATAAATAAATTAGACATGAAATAAAGTTTGACCCACACTTGAGCCACTTGATTAAATTTGTTCTGAAGGAAGTACAGACCTATTGGACAAAAATTTAATCAGCTATTTTACTGATTTTTTTTTCTGGCACAATGTTTCACTATGCAACCCAGATTGGTCTCGAATTCCATGGATCCTTCTGCTAGTATTATAGGCATGAATCACTGTGTCTAGAGTGGTGGTTTCAGTGTAAATATCCCTGGTAGCCTCGGGTATTTTTCTGTCCTTAAACCAATCTTTTATTTTGAATAAGAGATATGTAATTTCTTACAAACACAATATACAAACACATTGAGAGCCTTACATTTAAAAAAGATACATAGTTACTAAGATTTGAAATACAGTCAAGTCAAGATAGCAAGCAAAATGAATACATTGGGTTTAAAAGTTAAATTATAATTTTAATAAAATTATTGCAGTTGTCCTCCCCTACAGAGACTGTTGTGTTCATAACACCATGATGAACACCAATAACCCCACTGAGGAGAGCCCTAGAGAATGGGGGGAGGGAAAGGGGATGCAAGAGATAACACAAAGAGAAGACTTGTTCCTACAGTAAAGTTCATAACTAATTCTTTTTTTAAAAGTTTTTGATCTGGAAAGATGATTCAGCAGTTAAGGTACTTGCTTGCAAAGCCTGACAGTCTGGGTTCCATTCCCTAGTACCCATATAAAGCCAGGTGCACAAAGTGGCACATGCATCTGGAGTTCATTTGCAGTGGCTGGAGGCCCTGGTGTGCCCATTCTCTCTCTCTCTCTCTCTCTCTCTCTCTCTCTCTCTCTCTCTCTCTCTCTCTCTCTCTCTCCTTGCAACAAATAAAAATAAAAGGTTTATTATAAAAATAAAAGGGTTGCTACACTGATCTCACTCTCCGATGGAGATTGTGTTTGTATTTTTCAGGATGCAGTGAGAGAGCTGGGGCCCATCTAACCCTACCAACCGACCGTAGGCCGATAGCTGAGATTCTGGCAAAAGAGGACCCACCACAGTCATACCGTGGAGGATCCAAATGGAACCCCGCAGAGAATGACGGGATGGACAAGGGGCCCACAGCCACAGCCATTCAATCAACACAGGATAAGCCAGTGAGACAGAAACCAACGATTTTCAACACAAAGACCCCTAAACTCACAACATTAAAGCAGCCTTAGTACTCATCCACCACGACTCAGGGAACTATGAGGAAGAGGGGGCAGAAAGATTGTGAGAGCCGTGGTGGGGGAGACTATCCAGAGGCATGGCCAGGAGAACCTGGCTGAATACTAGGCTATCCATGATCCCCTGTCACAAGGACTGATCCAGACAACCCATGGAGGAGGTTATCCAGCGGGTTGGGGGTGGGAGGGCATCAGGGAATTGAGGATAACTCATTGTTTGCCCACTAAATAATGTAACTCATTATGGACAATAAATAAGAAAAAAACAAAAACTAAGGGAAAAGTAAAAACAAAATTAAATAAAAAATAAAAGGGTTGCCACAAAAATAAACCCAAAGACAAAAAAGAGCCTCAAGTATTTTTGATTAAGCTTCCTCCTTAGTGTCCAGCAGTCAGAGCCCTGTTGGAGGAGGTGTGTCACTGGGGTTGGAACATGAGTCCAGCCTACTGATCATGTGTTCAGAGCCAGCTAGAGCTCTGGAAGCTTGGTTGTCTCTCTGCTGTGGATATGTAATCCATTGAGCCAGTGTCCTCTGCCATGGTGACATTTCCCATGGAAAGCGTAAGACTTTAATAAACTCTTTGCTCCCATAACCTGCTTCTGGTCAAGTGTCTTATCTCAGTAACAAGATGCCTGGAGAGGACTTCCAGTGACGAGGGCAGGTTCATAACTAGAGTGTTGGGGGAGAAATCCAGGCAGGAATTTCAAACTGAGTTGGTGCTAATGATCCTCCTCTGGGAGGGAATGGGGGAATGTTGATAGGTTTGTCCAATTCCCGTGTTCTCGGGTGCAACTAACTGTAGGCTGGGTGAGCTGGGACCCACACAACTCAGCCTGCTAATTTCAGCCAGGCAGGGAAGCCCAATGACTGTTCTTCCTCAACACCCCACACAGTCAGATGAGGGACTAATCCATGGAGCCAATACACAAAGTGTCATGGTTTGATCCAGGTGTCTCCCATAAACAAATGTGTTCTGAATGTTCAATCCCCAGCTGATGGCAGCTTGGGTATTAGAACCTTGTTGGAGCTGTGTTGATGGGGGCAGGCTTATGGAGGTTAGAACCAGCTTCCCCTTGCCAGTATTTGGCATACTCCTGTTGCTGTTGTCCACCTGCTGTTGACCAGGATGTGCTGTCCACCCTCTGCTCATGCCATCATTTTCTCTGCAATCATGGAGTTTACCCTCAAGCCTGTAAGCCAAAATAAACCTATTCTTCCATAAACTGCTTTGGTCAGATTCTTTGTTGCAGTGAGAGAGTTCACAAGTCTTGGTACCAGAAGTGGTATTCCTATATATATGGTATACCTAGGTATTCAAGGACTTGATCTTTGACAAAGGTGCCAACAATGTTCACTGGAGAAAAGAGAGCATCTTCAACAAACAGGGCTGGACAAATTAGATAACCATATGTAAAAAAAATTAAACTGACCCACTCCTCTCACCATGCACAAAAGTCAACTCCAAATGGATATAAGATCTGAAACTCTTAAATACCTGGAAGAAAAAATAGGGGGAATTCTATGTGATATAAGAGTGGGGGAAACTTCCTGAAAGTCATCCGAGTAGTCAAGGAAATTCAAAAATCACTCAACCAAACAGATCTAATAAGGTTAAAACGCTTTTATAAAGCCGGGTGTGGTGGCACACGCCTTTAATCCCAGCACTCAGGAGGCAGAGGTAGGAGGATCACCATGAGTTCAAGGCCAACCTGAGACCATATAGTGAATTCCAGGTCAGCCTGGGCTAGAGTGAGACCCTACCTCAAAAAACCAAAAAAAAAAAAAAAAAAAAGCTTTTGTACAGACAAACATACCATGCACAGATCCTAAAGACCACCATCATATTGGGAGAAAATCTTCACCAGCTATATCATGCCCTAATATTTAGAATCTACAAAGAACTCGAAAAAATAAGCAATAAAAAATCCACTTAGGGCTGGGGAGATGGCTCAGCAGTTAAGGCATTTGCCTCCAGTGCCTAAGGCCCCGGGTTCAATTCCCCAGGACCCACATATGCCAGACACACAAGGTGGTGGCCCTGGTGTGTTCTCTCTCTCTCTCTCTCTCTCTCTCTCTCTCTCTCTCTCTCTCTCTCTGCTTGAAAATGAATAAATAAAATATTTTTTAAAAAATCCACTTGAAAATGAGGCAGAGAACTGAATAGGGAATTCTCAAAGGAAGAAATCCTAATACTAATGCTCACTTAAGAAAATGTTCAACATTCTTAATCATCAGAGAAATGCAAATCAAGAAACCTATGAGATTCCACCTTACTCCACCTAGGATGACAATCATTAAAAATTCTAACAACAACAGATGTTGACAAGATGTGGGAAAAAGGGAACCCTCCCTCACTGAGGTTAGAAGTGGTGCAAACTTGTACAACCACTCTGGTAATCAATATGGAGTCTCCTGAAAAAGATGAAACTAGAGCTTCAAACTACCCCAGCTATTCCTCTACTGGGCATCTACCCTGAAGACTCCTCTCTTCAACACACAGACATCTGCTCTGTTTTATTATAGTGGTTCAATTCACAATAGCTAAGAATTGGAATCAACTCAAATGCCCATTGCTGAGCAAATGGATATCAAAGTTGTGGTCTACTCAGCAGTAAGGAAAAATGGCATGATGAAATTTGTAGGAAAATGTATGGACTTGGAACAGATCATACTCAGTGAAGTCACACAAGTACAGAAAGATAAACTCCACATATTCTCCCTCATCTGTGGTTCTTAACCAGTTACAGCTTGAACAGCAAGCAACCCTGACATGAAACTCAAGGGACAGATCATATGGATGGAAAGGTTTGTGGGGAGGGAATGGAAGGGCCGGGGAGATATACAAAAAGTAAATCCAAAATGAATTGATACCATAGAATCCGTACTCCTGGACAGTAGGCTGAAAGATAGAACCCTCCAAAGGAATATGGGGGCATCATCTGGTAAGAAGGGCCCTGAAGGGGGTGGGATCAAGCCTAACACTAACAAAATTAGATTTGGCTTGTAACTCCCAGTGCCAGAAATCAGTTAACTACCAACAATTGAGCCGTTGGCAGGAGAGACATACAAGGTCCCCGAAACAAGACAGGTTTCTGTCAAAACACTTAATTACCCACCTGATGTAAAAAGGTAAAACCCTATTGCTGAACACACAACATTGAGAGACCCAGGTGGAATCTGAAAGGAAGCCAGTTTCCAGATGGTTAGCCCATATAGTGCTGGAAAGTGCTACATGAGCTGCTAGGGGAAATCAGCCATCAATGTTGAGAGCAAGCAGGGGACAGTACTATAGGACAGCAACCAGCATGAGGAGATGTACACACCAGTGCAAGAGTGACACTCAAACTCAGTGGGAAATCAAGGGCTCTCTGATTGGCTAAGAGATGGACTCTGTGACTAGGAACCCTTTGCTGGAACTGGGATCCAAGCCAAACTCCTGTAGAGACCAAGAATCTAGACTCCAAGGGGAAGCTTCCACTAACCATGGGCTTAAAGAGAGGATACACCCACTATAATCTCACCAAATTAACAATTCAACACATTTAACCTATGCTGATCTCACTCTCCTGGAGAATCTGTTTCTAGTTTTCAGGAGGCAGCGAGAACCGAGGACAACCTAATTCTACTAACAAGACCAGAAATGATAGCTGACTCCCTGGAATGAGAAGAACCACCCCAGCACATCAGCCAGGGCCCAGGTAAAACCACTGAGGAAGTGCAGAGGTGATCAAGAGTGCTGCTTCCACAGCGAGCCTGACAACCTCCGTCAGGATGATGGACACAGACACTGAGGAGACTCAAAATGCTCCAAAGCAGAATTCCAGAAGCTGATGAGAGCTCAACACTACAGTAGACTTGAACTCACTTAAGATGACCCACCATGGCTCAGGGAAGAGGGGGTGGAAAGATTTTAAGAGCCATGGTGGGGGGAATATCCAAAGGCACCCCCAATGGCTGACTGCTCGCACAACACATAGCCCTCAACCCCATGGTGCATACCAGAAATCCCACTGAGGAGGGCCCTCAGTGGAATGGGGACAGGGAGCAGAGAAATGATGGTATCGACACATTATTTGTTCATACAGTTTCTACCTAATAATATATATATCATGTATTAATATATAATAATATATATCATATATCATATATATGTGATATATATGATATATCATACATATATATTTGATAACTGTAATACCTGGTTGAAGCAGTGTCTGTCGTAGTCAGCCACACGCCGCTGGGATGAATCTCCAAACCAGGCACAATTTTGGGGAGGAAAGAATTTATTGAAGGAACAGACCCAGGGGAAGTTAAGGAAAGGCCCCCTTTTACCCAAGCAAGCAGAGAGAGAAACAGCACCTCCAGAAGCCAGCAAGCATACTCCTCACTGATTAACAAGAGAAACTCCAGGCTTGAGCTCAGACTGCTTTTTGCATATGTATAGCTAGAATTCCAGACCCACCCCAGAAATACCTTAGGGCTGAACCCTAGGATCTGGCCAAGGTGACACACTTCCTCTAGCCAGAACTGGCTGAAGACAATTTACAATTTTAATAAACCTTTAATTTGGGGGGGGGACATTATTCAAATTACCAAAAGCAGACATTTCCAATATGCTCAAAGAACTAGAAACACGTGACTAAAGAAGTAAAGCAATATATTAAAAATGCTCTCTCACTGGGCATGGTGGTGCAAGCCTTGAATCCCAGCACTTGAGAAGCAGGTAGGAAGATCGCTGTGAGTTTGAGGCCAGCCTGGGACTACAGAGTGAGTGCCAAGTCAGCCTGAGCTAGAGTGAGACCCTACCTCAAAAAAAAAATGTGGCTTGTCAAAGAGAGAATCTCAAAAGAAGAGATTCATGCAAAAGTGAAAAATCAAATTAAAAAGTCTGAGTTGAAAAATTCAATGAGATGGAAGATAGACTAGAGGATTTTGACACAGATTTGAACAGATACAAGGAAACAGAGTGATACGGGTTGCTGATAATTAATATTCGTAAGCAACACGGAGAGAGAGAGTTTTGGAATCCTCCCTTCCCCCTCCTCCTACTCTGAGTTCTTGTCCTCTAATGTCAAAAAATTGTACACAGGAACAGAATTAAATTTTAATTACACATTTATTCTAACTTAGTAGATAAGGAAAAGGGGAGTTGGATTGGGAAATTCCCCAGTCATCATGGGAGAGCACATGTCAGAGAGTTTAACAGAACTTATATTATTTATCTAAATAAGCAGCCCAAGAAAAGATAATAGAAAGCTCCCATTATGAGAAGGAGAGGTTCATGAGAGAAAAAGCCTGAAGCCTGCCCCCCTACCCCAGCCATCAGCTGGGGTAGGGGTACAGGCCTTACCTCACTGAGGCCTGGGTCAGCAGTCCTTCTACTCCATTGCCATGTGGGGGAAGAAGCCGGCATCCTCTCAGGAAGCTAGTTTTAAGTCCTCCCCAGGTGAGTTAGAGGGACAGCTGATTGGTTCATATCTGACCAATCAGTTTTAGCACCTAGGTTGTAGCTCTAACTAGACACCTCCCATTCAAGGGGAGGGGCTGGAAGGGGAGGGGTGGTCCCTGCAGACATCTCACCATCTCAAGAGCAGTTGAGATTATTCTGTTAAAGGAACAGAAAGGAAAGTTAGCAAAGCCTCAGAGCCCTGTGGAGCACTGGCAGGTGAACCCACATATGCATCATGGGAACACCAAAAAGAAGACAGACAAGAGAAATAATGGTTGGAAACCTGCCATAATCAATTAATTTACATCACTGTACATTTACAGTAATCTTTAAAAATTCTAATTTGTATAAACCCAAAGTGATCCCTTCCTAAATGAATTGTAATCAAAGTGCCACGTGTCAACCATGAGAATTAAAAAACCTCAATAAGGTTAACAGCTAATTTCTCATCTGAAAATTTGGAGGCCAGATACAGTGGAACAACATACGCCAAATCCTGGAAAAGAAGCCAGAAGTGGTGGTGCACACTTTTTATCCCAGAACTCGGTGGGGATTGAAGGATTGAGGTAGAAGAATCACCTTGAGTTCCAGATTAGCCTGGGCTAGAATGAGACTCTGACTCAAAAAACAACAACAGAGCTGGGCATGGTGGTGCACACCTTTAATTCCAGCACTGTGGAGGCAGAGGTAGGAGGATCACCATGAGTTCAAGGCCACCCTGAGACCACCTAGTGAATTCCAGGTCAGCCTGGACTAGAGCGAGATCCTACCTTGAAAAACAAAACAAACAAACAAACAACATTGCCGAAGAATAGGTGAAAGAATATAAGACTCAAAGGAAGAGTAGGTGTCCTTACAATGCCATCTTCCAGACACAAAATGGCCTTTATATTTACACCCTCACAGTGCCTGACACACCTGCACAAGACCTTCATACTAGGAGGAAAGATGATGGCATTCAAAATAGAAGAGAGACTAATTGTACAGAAGAAGGGATTCAAAAGAGGGCAGATTTGAGAAGAGGAGAATGGGGGTGCACTGGGAATTATCATGGTTTATTGTTTATACTTATGGAAGCTGACAATGAAAAGTAAAACAAAGAAGCTCTGTAGCTTGCAGAACTATCCTTCATAAACAAAAAACAACTTGCTGCTAGCTTACATTTTTATTCACATTTAATGGTATATATCAAAATTGAGGGGCTGCAGAGATGGCTAAGTGGTTAAAGGCACTAGCTGACAAAGCCTGACAGCCCAGGCTCGATTCCCCAGTACCCACATAAAGCCAGATGCACAAAGTGATACACACATCTGGAGTTTGTTTGCCATTCCCTCTCTCAGACTCTCACTCTCTGATTGCAATTAAATAGAATGTTTTTGTTAAATGACAGGAAACTATAAAACAAAAGATTCTACTGTGAACTGAATATACTTATTAAAGTTTTATATTGAACTTAGGATTTTTCCGTGTCTTTATCTTTTAAGCTTTAGTTGGCAACTTCCATGCATATTCATAGTATATTTGACCATAATCCCATCCCAGGGGCTTCTTTTGTTCTTCCTTCCCCAACCCATCTTTACTGATGATGTCTTTGGCCTTATATGGCTATTTCTTACACAAAATAGAATATAAAAATAAAAGTTATTTCAAGTTTTAGAGGAAGAAATGCAAAAGTTTAACCACAATGGTGTTCAAAACTCTCCAGAGAAAAAGAAAAATCAATGTGTTAATCTAGTGTGAGTGGTTTTTATTTCCTTAGAAACAGGATAAGATTTGGGGCGGGGGGTTGTCCTTATATTTCAATACTATAATTTCACCATAGATTTGTTTCTATCTAGGAATTCCCTGTGAAGTACCTACACTAAAAAAATTATATTTTCTATTTCTTGAATAAAACATAAATTACCTTTGTCATTGTCAATCACGTTTTTACCTAAATGAAAAGCATTTGCATTAATAATAGCCTGACTTGATTATAAAGGAGCTGATAAACATTTTAAAACTGCCTCGGTCTCTACTGATTTGATCTATTTTCACAGAACCATATGTTGAAATCCAATGCTGAACTAAATTATAACAACTGGTACAAGTTATTGAAGATTTCCTTGAGCCAGAACTCCCAGCATTCATTATGCCTCATTTCCCCAGTTATCATGTCTTTGTCGGAGATAAATAAAGAAGCTTGGGTAAGTATGAAAGTCCATCCTCCATAATCCATGAGGAGGTCTGTAGCTGGGCCTTGTTTCCTCTGAAATTCACCCTCCAGACCTCTCATTCCCCTGAAACTGCTTGCCAGTTCCCGCTGGTCTTCCTGTCACCTCATCTTGGGCATTTGACTTTGTTGGCAACTCCCTCACGATGAAAAAGCCCCCCTCTTGCCTTCCCCAGCCCCAAAATTCTTCTGTAGAGGGACAGCCATTACTAAGAGACCAAATATAGGGACTAGGTCCCCGTTAGCGAATTTTTAGAAGCACAGTCCAGAAATCCTGAGCTCCAGCCAAAATGCCAGCTGAGAAGTGCAATCAGCTGGCATCGCAGAGATGCAGCCATGTGTCCTGTGACGCAAGCCTCTGCCGAGGAACTGACGCTGGTCAGCCAGGACTGCCCCGATTTGCATGGTGGACACTACAGACCTGGAAATCCCAATGGCATACTAACCTCCCAGACCTGTACGGCAGCCAACCTGGACAAACCTCATTCACGTGGCGCAAGTTAGCTGCCAATTGACTCTAATGTAAAAGTAACCCCTCCACGATGCAGGTGCCCTCAGAGCCGTCACCTCTCCACAATGCAGGTGTCCTTGGAGCCATCACCACTCCACAGGGCAGGTGCCCTTGGAGCCCGTCACCTCTCCACAATGCAGGTCCCCTCGGAGCCGTCGCCTCTCCACAGTGCAGGGCATTGCTCCTACCTGCCTGTCCACTCCCTCCCTGACACCTGAGTCTCTTGGCATCTCTGGTCTGTGGGAGGTTGGGTGGTTCTGGCTGCTTTTTTTTCCTTTATTCACCAATTCAACAAAAATCCCTTTAGCCCTTACTCAGACAGGTTTGCAGCTCTGGCGGTGGACAGTGGGGGAAGCATTAAAGCAGATGGTGGCATGATCAAGTGCCTTCTCGCCCAAGAAAATGTTGGAAAGGAGAATCCACACCATGAAGATTGACTAAGATATGGTAGGGCCTTGGGTGGGGTGTGAGGGCAGCTTTTCTGAGGAAGTAACATTTAAATTGAGTGGAAGTTATCTGCTTTATTTTATTTATTTATTTATTTATTTGCAAGTGGAGAGAGAGAGCGAGAGAGAGAGAGAGAGAGAGAGAGAGAGAGAGAGAGAGAGAGAGAGAGAGAGAGAATGGGCATGCCAGCCACCATAAACAAACTCCAGATGCATGTGCCACTTCACCTCCTCTGCTTTTTGTTGTTTTCCGGTGTCAGTCCTGACCTTCCAGGCCATTGCTATCAGCTCAACGGAGTCTTCTCAAAACTCAGCTATTGAAGCCCTAGCCCCAGTGTGACTGACTTTGGAGATGGTGCCTGCAAAGAGAGGGTTGAAGCTAACAAGATCCCAGTGGTGGGCTCTAATCTAATTGATGCTGCTCTTAGAAGAGAAGGGAAAGGCAGTGTCGCACTTGCCTTCTTGTTACTGGAAGAAAACACCCGAGCAGAAGCAGCTTATGGAAGGAAAGGGTTTATTTCCAGATAGTTTCAAGGGAAGTTTCATCATGTTTGGGAAAGATGACAGGAGCAGGTATCTGGCTCCCTACTGGTTTTTCCTGTCTGTGACCCTATGTATATCTCTCTTCTTCTGGACCCCAAGACAAGGATATTCCCTGCTCCAGCTTCAGGGCCTCTTTGCACAAAGCACAGGCTGGGGCCTGGGGAGATGACTCAGTGGATGAAGGGCTTGAGAAAGCATGAGTACTTGAATTCAAATCCCCAGAAGCACATTAAGCTGATGGTGTGGTGGGTGAGTGTGTAAGCCCAACACACCTATGCTAAGTTTGGAGGTGGAGACTGGAAACTTGAGGTGAACAGAGTGGTGGACTACAATAAAAGACTCAGCCTCGAAACTAGATGGAAGGTCAGGACTGACACCGGAAAGTTGTCCTCTGACCTCTGACCTTCATACATATGCCATTGCATCTGTGCATCTGCACACATGTTCATAAACACACTCATCACACACACACACACACACACACACACACACACACATACACACACACATCAATGCCTGGGGAAAGACTATTGACAGCCACATGAATATTAAACCTCTTTTTTTTAAATTAAATATCTTTATTATGGATAATTAGGTAAATTGTATGAGCAAATCTTGTGATGGTAGCCCCATTTCACTCCTCCCTGTTGCCAGCCCACTGGGGACCCTCCTCAGTGGGCATACTGGATGGGTAGGGAGTTATGAATTGCACAAGAGGTAGCCAGTTTTTTTTTTCTTCTCTATTATGTGTTGTTGCTGGGGGGTGGGCAATGTCTCTGGATAATCTCCCTCACCATGGCTCTTACTATCTTTCCACCCCCTCTTCTGCTAAATTCCCTGAGTCATGGTGGGTGAGTTAAACATCTTTTTTAAAAAAATATTCATTCATTCATTCATTCATTCATGGGTATGTCTGTGTTCAAGACAGAGAGCATGCCAGGCACCCTTGCTGCTACAAGTGAATGCCAAATAAAGACACACACACACAAAAAAAAAAAGGGCTGGAGAGGTGGCTCAGCGGTTAAGACGCTCGTCTCCAAAGCCTAAGGACTGGGTTCAAGTCCCCAGTGCCCATGTAAAGCAGATGCACACAGAGGTGCCTGTGTCTGGGGTTTGTACCTCTCTCTCTCTCTCTCTCTCTCTCTCTCTCTCTCTCTCTCTCTCTCTCTCTCCCTCTATTTCTGCATTTGCAAATAAATAAATATATTTTTAAAAAGATACAAAAAGACCACTTTTTGTGTCTGGCTTTATGTGGGTACTGGGAAGTCAAACCATGGCCAACAGACTTTGTAAGAGTATCTTTAACCATTGAGCCATCTCCCTGGCCCTTTACTTGTTTCTTAACTAAACAAACCCTAGTCTCACATCAGCCACTCAGCTGGGTCCAGCCAATCATACAATTAAAGCATCTCTACCCACATGGACTTGTGTGCCTGCAGCCTGAGAGGAGCTCTGGATCCCTGAATTATTGTCTGACTCCAGAGGATAGGGACCTCAACTTTCACTTCTGGAAACTGAAGTGTCCCTAAGGCAGGCTCACTTGGCAGGCTTTCTGGAGCTTCTCAATTCTCATCCGGGACCAGCCAGCGTCTTTGTCATAGACTCTGGACAGGCCAGCTTCCCGCATTCAATAAAAGTCCAGCTCTAGAGTTTCCTCCTCCATGAGGAGTCTGTGTTCCCTCTGCTTCCTTGCCTCTTACTTTAAAATAAACTTTGCTCTTTTAAAACACTTTCCTGCCTATTAAGTCTTTAATCTGCAGAGAAAATGAATCCTAACCCCTAGACGGTATCGCTAAGACATAAAACTAAAACAATACATTGTTTTGCAATTAGTTATTTGTTATCAGTTACTATTAGTTATTACTTTTTTAAATATTTATATTTACTTGAGAGAGAAACACACATACAAGGGAGAGAGAGAGAGAGAGAGAGAGAGAGAGAGAGAGAGAGAGAGAATATGGGTGTTCAGAACCTCTCACTGCAAACAATTTCTGTACCTGACTTTATGTAGGTACCGGGGAATTAAACCAGGGCTGTCAGGCTTTAGCTGCAGAGCCATCTCCCCAGCCCATATTAGCTACTATCTGCGGTTACTTCTCTGGTATTCACTTTGGGTTTTGTGACCTCTGGATTTTCACCCCCTCCCAGCCATTCACTGATCTGTATTCATTTACTCCCATTTTCAAAATAATCTGGTGCAAGCATATTCCTAATCATTATCCGTCAAATAATATTCTCACTTTGTAACATACAAAACCTTCATGTTTTCAAGAGAAGGGTGTTTTCCTATTATTATTTAAGAAAAATGCTGGATTAGCTTCTTTAAAAAACAACAATGGAAAGCTCTTTGTGTTATCAGACAAAAAAGTTTTCTATTAGATTTAATATATGTTAAGTCAAGTCTCTCCTTTACTTATCTCTCTTCCATTTTGTTTTGTTGTTGTTGTTTGTTTTTAATGGATGCATCATAAAGGAAAGTGTACCTGCATGGCTGGGATTTCACCTCTGCCTTTGAAATTCATGAGCTCCTAGGAAGCCCATCTGCATCCCTTGCTGTTTTCAATGTTTGTGGTGTACTGTTGAGAATCCAGGCTTCTGTGGGTAACTTCAGAGTGAAGAGCACCAGGATTTCTCTTCTGAAGCAAGATCCCCTTGATCTGACTTGCTTGCCAGGACTTAGAGAAGCTCCCATCCTGAGCCCTGTCCAAGTGCTGTCAGCTTGTTAGAGAGAAATCTCTGAAAGCCGGCCGCCCGCTGAGCCCAAGTGTATGCCTCACAAAAGTCAATATCTTCAGCTTTTCCTTTCCCCCAGTGTGTTTAAAAGGGCTTTCTAGTATATATCCCTTTTATTGCTGATGACTATAGGTAGGGAAAATGGTTTTCATCTTTTTATTTCTGTGGAGAGTGAAAAGCAAGACGTGAGGGAGGTTGCTCTATTTTCGTTTTTACCAGATCTTTTCTAGGTTGAGTTATTTAAAATCCTCAATATAAATGCAATAACAAATATATATATATATAAAGTAGTACATAAGAGTGTAACGTCAGACACCTTTGCACTCATTAATGTTAATCCCATTGTTCCATTTTGTTTTTGTTGGATAAGTTAAATTATTTATTAGTCAATACACATACAATATACAGCGGGAAGTGTGGATATAACTGAGCACTTTATAATGACATTGATCTTGGCTCATTCCTGTGCCAGGTACCACACCACTGCAGAGTGTAAATAGGGAAACAATGAAGGCTGGGGGAGGCATGGAAATTATGGTAACTCCTCTCTCTCTCTCTCTCTCTCTCTCTCTCTCTCTCTCTCTCTCTATGTCTCTCTGTGTCTCTCTGTCTCTCTGTGTCTCTCTGTCTCTCTCTCTCTCTGGATTTTTGAGGTAGGATATCTTTTCTGCTCAGCATTTGAAATGCCTAGCATGCACAAAGCCCTGAGTTCAATAATCAGAACTTTATAACCAGGAGTATCTATGTAACACACATTTGGGAGGTGGAGACAGGAGGACCAGGAGTTTAAGATCATTCTCAGTTAAAGAGTTAGAGGGCTGGAGAGATGGCTTAACGGTTAAGGTGTTGGCCTGCAAAGTAGAAAGACCAGCGTTCAACTCCCCAGTACCCATGTAAAGCCAGATGCACAAGGTGGTGCATCTGTCTGGAGTTTGTTTGCGGTGGCTGGAGTCTCTCTCTCTCTCTCTCTCTCTCTCTCTCTCTCTCTCTCTCTCTCTCTCTCTCTCTCATAAATAAAAAAAATAAAAAGTAAAAAATGAGTGAGTTAGAGGTCAGCTTGTGCTACATGAGACCCTGTCTCCAAAGTGAATTAGTTAATAAATGAGTGAATGAATAAACAAATAAGGAATAAGAGAGAAAGGTAATCTCTTGAATAAATGGGATACTGAGCATAAACTCAAAAGTTCTGGGGCAGGAGTCAATTTATGTAACGCCTGCCTTGTCCAGCATTTGTACAGCCTCTGCTTTTCTAGGGAACATTCCTTCTGCTCCATGTGACCTACGTAGAAAAGGGCTCCCGGTCTTTCTCTGCCAACAGCCATCTTTTATATGTCCATCTTAATATCTGTCTCTCTATCAACCTATTTTCTTGTGACAAAGCTGGCCTTCAACTCCCTGTGTAGTTCAGGATAACCCTGAAATGTCCATCCCTCTGCTTTTGCCTCCTTAGTACTAGAATTACACACACACAGCTTCTCTCTGTTCTCAATGCTGAACATTCTGGTCCTTCTGTTTCAATGGTGGCTGTTCCTTCTAACATGAAGGAGTGATCAGATGGAAGGGTTTATGTTGTAGTCAGCCTGAGCATTGCTGCGACAAAGACCCCAACCAAAAGCAGCTTATTGGAGAAAAGGCCACTTCTGCTCTTTTACTGGGAGTAATGTAAGAGCCATGTCTGACACCTTAGGTTCCCACCCTGAAGATGTAATGTCTGACTTACACGTCTAAGAACACAACAGAAAACTTAAGCATTGAATTAACTCGAGATGCAAAAATCTCTACATATATACAAGAAACACAAAAAAAAATCAAGACAGTAAAATTTCACCAAAAATTATAAATCCAACAGAAATGACCTCCAGTGAGACTGACTTAGATGAAATACTGGACAAAGATTCAAATAAATAATTATAAGTATGTTCAAAGAAGAAATCAAGGGAATCAGACAAAAACAGACTCCTGAAAAAAACGAACAACCACAGAAGGAGGGTGTTACAGGCTCTGAGTAAGGAAAGAGAAATACTAAAGAAATACCAATCAGAAATACTAGAAATGAAAACAGTAAGTCAAATTTAAAAAAAACTCTGTAGACTTACCAATAGAAGGGATCAAGGAGAGGACAGAGTATCTAAACTGGAAGACAAGGTGGCAGATCTAGAACATTCTAACAAAGAGACAGAGGAAGGGATGAATGGTGATCTCAAAATATTCAGGACACTATGAAAAGATCAAACTTAAGAATTCAGAATTTAATAGAAAGAGATTTCACTCTAAAGGCATAAGTAACTATTTTCAACAAAATCATAGAAGAAAAATTTCCCCCAAATAGAGAAAGAGATAACAATGCAAATACAGGAAGCATTTAGAACACCAAACAGACAAGACCAGGAAAGAACCTCTCCTCACCATATTAATTATAATTAAACTGATTAACACAGAGACAAAAGAAAATGTATTGGGTCCATACTTTTTGTCCCAGCACTTGAGAGGCAGAGGTAGGAGGATCACTGTGAGTTTGAGGCCACCCTGAGACTACATAGTGAATTCCAGGTCAGAATTCACTATGTAGTCTCACTGGGCTAGAGCGAGACCCTACCTTGAAAGCAGTAAGAGAGAAGCATCAAGTCACCTATAAAGGCAAGCCCATCAGGATAACAGCAGGTTACTCATATACAGTTTTCCCAGCACCATTTGTTAAAGAGGCTGTCTTTTCTCCAATAAATGTTTTTGGCATTTTTGTCAAAAATCAGATGACAGTATCTGCCTGGGTTCACATCTGGCTCCTCTATTCTGTTCCATTGATCTATATCTCTGTTTTTGTGCCAGCACTGAGACATCTCTTTCACACTCTCCTAGGCTCAGGGTCCATTGCAGAAGAGGTGGCAGAAAGAATGTAAAAGCTCAAGGAAGGGTAGGACTGCTTATAGTGAAGTCTTCCAGACACAAAATGCCCTTGCTATTCATGACCTCAAAGTGCCTGAAACTACCTACACAAGACCTGCATAATAGGAGGAGAAGATGATGACATCAGAATAAAACAGAGACTAATTGGAAGGGGGAGGAGTTTCTATTTAGGGTGAATTTGAGAGGGGGATGGGTGTGGAGGGACAGAAATATAATGGTTTTATTGTCTTACTATGGAAGCTGTCAATAATTTTTTTTAAAAAAAATAAGCTCTGTTTTATTTTATATTATTTGAGAGAGAATGAAGAGGCATGCAAGGGCCTCCAACCACTGCAAAGAGACTCAAGACATATGCGCCACCTTGTGCTGGCTTTATATGGTGTCATGGTTTCATCCAGGTGTCCCCCACAAACAAATGAATGTGTTCTGATAGATCGATCCTCAGCTAATGGCAATTTGGGAATTAGAAC
>PVHP010036755.1:0-17569 GCA_004024765.1 Zapus hudsonius
ATCACGTATACTATTCTACCTTCTTCTGCCTCAGTTCTCGAAGACAGAGTCACTCATTAAATCTGATGCTCCCCATTTTCCAGTCAGAGTGGGTGATCAGGGAATCTTGGCGATCCTCCTGTCTCAGCCCACGTCCACACTGAAGTCACAGGCATGCATTACCATGCCTAGCTTTTTACATGGCACTAGAGATTGAACTCGGGTCCTCGTGTTTGTTCAATGAGTGCTCTCATGACTTACGGCCCAAGGAAAAATCATCAGTCCTATCCAGTGGGGGGGGGGGTTCTGAGCCATCACCCCAACCCATGAGCTCAACATTCTTCAAGTTCACTGTTTCTTTTTGTTCAACCATATCTCAGAGAATTTCCATGTCAGAGTCTTCCTCTCTCCACTCTAGTATTTCCACCTATTTTTAAAAACTATTTCTGAAATTCTCCATCAATGTCTCCATCTCTTCATCCATTTTAATCCATCTCTTTCTGTGACTTTGTTAACATATGTCTTTAATATAAAAATATTTCTTTCTTTTTATAATCCTTTAAAACACAGTTTACTACTCACAGGAAAAATCATCATATATTATGGGGTTTATAAAGTCTGGAGGACTGAAATATATTCTAATATATCAGAAAAAGAGTATTGACATATTTAATACATTTAACAATAGCTATTTTAAGGATCTCAGTAATTCCAACATCTGGATTGTTGGGTTTGTTACAATTCACTCATTTTACTACTCTGTCACATGTCCAAGCTCACTGCCTGTCTCATATTCATATATATGAAAGGCATATATATGTCATACACATATATATACATATATATATATATATACTGTATGCTGGATATTGGGTCTGAAAGAACAGCAGAGAGTAAAGAAAGTGAGTACTTTTCAGTCAAGGAGGAGCTTATCAGGTAATTTTTAAAAAATATATATTTTTATTTATTTTCAATCAGAGAAAGACAGACAGAGAGAGAGAGAGAGAGAGAGAGAGAGAAAGAGAAAGAGAGTCAGAGAAAGAAAGGGCATGTTAGGGCCCCCAGCTGCTGCAAATGAATTCCAGATGCATGCACTCCTTTTGTGCATCTGGCTTTGAGTTAGACCTGGGGATTCAAACTTGGGTCATTAGGTTTTGCAGGCAAGCACCCTAACCACTGAACCATCTCTCCAGCCCTGATCAGGTCATTTTTATCTAAACAGGAGGAAAACTGTTTGGGGATAGGTTGCAGATTAAATTTCTCTAGCAGGACATTGCAATTTGAGTGTGATCCAGGGAGCTTGGTCCTTTTCTTCACTCTCTCCCCTAAGTCATTATACTGTACCACTGTTGAAACCTTCGAATGCATCAGAAATCAACTCAAAGTGATGTCTGAGTGAACCTTTGGCTCACCTCTGCCTTCCAACATTCTGAAGGTTGACTCTAGGAATAACGAGGACCAAGCCCTAGAAGATGGTGAATCAGAGCCAGGCATGGTGGGGCATACCTTTAATCCCAGCACGTGGGAGGCAGAGGTAGTGTGTCTGTGGATCTGTGAGATTCTAGGTTTCAAATTTGACAGACTGTTAGGTCTTGAGAGAAGTTCCTGCTGGTCACCTTCTCTTCAGGCCTCAGCAAAATGAATGACTTTCACCTTGTCAATGCCAGGACAAAACACCCAACCAAAAGCTGGCAAGAAAGAGTTTAGTTTGATGTGTAGTGTTGAGGGGAACTCTTGTCATGGTAAAGGAAAGCCTGGGCCGAGCACACAGCTGGGCATCCTGTGCTGCCACAGCAGCAGGGAGGGAACAGCAGGTGTGAGCTCAGGAAGAACAACCAACGAGCTAGAATAAGAAACCTACAGACCACCGCTGGACAAACCTCCCAAAGGCCCCACTAGCAAGAGACTGAGTAGGAGGCTTTATCACAAACACATGGGGCTATGGGGGACATCACACAACGCTCCTGAGTCAGATCGGAAGGCCTGAGGAATTCCTGGAGAGTGAACCGCTGGTCTCCAGTGCATGTGGGGAGGCTGAGGAAGCTGGGATACAATATCTGCAAAGATAAAAGTAGCAGCATCCATGCCCACACCAGAGAGGAGCATAGGCAAGGTTCTGTGCTTGCTCACAGCTTCTGTTTTAAAATGTTACTTATTTGCAAGAGAGAGAGAGAGAGAGAGAGAGAGAGAGAGAGAGAGAGAGAGAGAGAGAGAGAGGAAGGCCAGGGCCTCTAGCCTTTGCAAACTAACTCCAGATGCATGCACCACCTTGTGCATCTGGCTTTACATGAGTACTGGGGAATAGAACCCAGGTCCTTAGGCTTTGTACGCAAGCACCCTAGCTGCTGAGCCATCTCTCCGGTCTTCTCACAGCTTCTTTATATATAGTCCACCAGCAGAAGCAGAAGGTCTGGCCACTCTGGGAGGAGTTTTCCTTCCTCCATCAGGCCTTCCTGAAAACACCTTCAGAGACCTGCTGAAGTCTCTTATTTGACTGTTAACCTGCCTAAGTTTGACAACAGAAACTAAGCACCCATCATTCCTTTGAGTTCAGTTGTTTTAGATTTCACTGTGTCCAGAGCTCTTTGGTAACATGATTAAAAGGGTGACTTCCCCTCTCTGCTGGCTTCCTCTTCTTCTTCGGGCAGAGTGAAGGGATTTCATGTGCGTCCACACTCTAACCAGAATCAGAGACCTGGATGGTCCCTTTCATATTTATGGCCGTGCACTGGGTGCCTTTGGGGATGATGACGATTATTATTATTATTTTTTTAACAATTGGGAAAATCTGGCTGAGAAAAATTTTGTGGGAAAGATAATACATCAGGCCAGATAGAATATCATGCTTGAGATGTATGTGTGTAAATTCTTTCCTGGAACACACTTAGCAGTGTTTTTAAAAAAAATATTTTATTTATTCATTTTCAAGCAGAGAGAGGAGAGAGAGAGAGAGAGAGAGAGAGCACCAGGGCCACCACGTTGTGGGTCTGGCTTATGTGGGTCCTGGGGAATTGAACCCGGGGCCTTAGGCACTGGAGGCAAATGCTTTAACTGCTGAGCCATCTCTCCAGCCCAGAAGTTTGTTTTTATGCCTTTCGGGGTCTCTAGTTGCTGAGAAATAATTATGAAAAACTATTTATAATTTTTATATTTATATATTATATATTTATAAATATTTATAATTTATATTTATAGCTCCAGAAAGATGTCATTCCCATGGAGGACAGGGGAAGGAAAAAGGGGGTACCACCACAAGGTTTGCTAATACAATGCATCTAATTATTAACAATAAGTGTGTTTTTTTAAAAGAAGAGTCAATCCTGAAAAGCACAGAGGAGAACACTTGACCCCTCAACGAATCTTCCAGAGACCAAGGCCAACATCACTGTGTGCACTGGGTTTGCTTTGGAAAAGGCATTACTGGGGCTTTTTGTTCTTGGAACGTGCAGTGTCTCTGAGTCTCTGGACTTCAGCACCTGGTTTCCAGCTGGTGGCCCTGTCTTGGGAGGTTCTGGAACATTTGGGACTTGAGGCTCAGCTGGATCCTCATCCCTCCTAAGATCACAGAGACAAGGTTTCTGGGATATGACCCCCCCAGTTGTGGCTTGGGGCATCTACTTCCTGGTCCATTGAGATATGAGGGGACCCAGCCTTTCCCACACACTCTGCCATGCTTCCCCAACAGAGGACTGCACCCTCTCAAACCATGAGCCAAAATAAAGCCTTCCTTCTTGTCTGGGATGTTACAACAGTGACAAGGAAAGGAACTAATACAACGTGTAGACAACAAATGAAGACTTCTGTTTTGAGCAATCAAATGAAACTAGATGTCATTCTGAGATGAAGGTTTTACTTTTTCTTGATTTAATGATTTGGGAAGAAAGCATCTATTTCCTCCTTCTGGTGAATAGAAATAAAAATAAAATAAAAATAAAATAAAAATATTACTTCAAAATTCTCTTTATTCCAGGATATATATATATATATATATATATATATATATATATATATATACATCCTTTATCTCTATTAAATTACTATTTAAACAGGGAAAGAAGAGAAGGAACAACTTCCTGAATTAATGTTTTTCCAGACAGCATTTAAAACACAGTGAAAGCAAGGGACTTTTTGATGAACTAATTTTTATAGTCAACTAAAAGACAAATTCTTCTTCTCATCCTTTTGAGGAAGGATTTGGAAGATGCTAAATAAACGGGAAATAGTAAATTAAGGAACATGGTATTCTTTTTCAAGTACTCTATTTATTTGAGAGAGTTCACCAGGGCCTCTGGCGCTACAAACACATTCCAGATGCATGAACCATTTTGTGCATCTGATTTTATGTGGATACTGGGGAATTGAACTTGGACCAGCCAATTTTGCAAGTGAGAACCTTTAACAAGTAAGCCATTTCCAGCCTAGGACTATGGTATTCCTTTTAAACAAAATATTTTATTTATTTATTTATTTATTTATTTATTTATTTATTTATTTGTTTGTTTGTTTGTTTGTTTGCAAGCAGAGACAGAGAGAATGAGCATACCAGGGCCTGTAGCCACCACAAACAAATTCCAGATGTATACACCACTTTGCGCATCTGGCTTTTACATGGGTTCTGGGGAGTTGAACTCAGGTTGTTATGATTTGCAGGCAACTGCCTTAGCCACTGAACCATCTCTCCAGCACCCCCTCCCCTCTTTTAACTATGCTATTCTGACTAACCCTGTGAGATTCTTTGCTTCTCACAAGACTTAGAACTTCCCTTTAAGTGCAGACTGGCCTCCATCCCCCACAGTTCTGTAGAAAGCCTCCATATTTGATGAACTGAAGAACCTGGGGTTTGAAAGCTGGTTTGTCCCCATTTGAATCTAAGAATGACCATGTGTGACCAGCAATGTATTTAATGTCTGCATGCCTCAGTTTCCATAGGTGTTAAAAATGGCTTTCCAGATCTTCCTCCCTCATATGGTCTTTGGGTGGAACAAAGAATGGAATTGATGGCTGCTAAAGGAATTAACACTATGTCTTGCATGGACTAGGTAATAAATGCGGTGCCTCTTCTCATCTTCCTGTAGGACTCTCCGATACCTTGGACTTGACAATCATAGATGATCAATACAAGTAAATAATGGGACTTGTTGGAAGAATGTATCCGTGGAATTAATCTCATTTTCGCTAGTATAAATCAATTTGGAAACGCACCTGCTTTCGAGAAGAGCAGAAATGCATGAAATGTTTTAATGCCCGACATCGCCTGATTTTAATTTTGATGAGGAAAACGAGGCTTTTTCCTGTGCGGTGACTGTTATCATCCAATATAACTGCTGGAATTATTGACTTCGTGTGAAATCAGGGCTTCCCTGTAAGGGAGGTGTCACATGAATCTTACAGTTGAAGAAACTGAGGCACAGAGTTGGGAGAAAACCTCCTCAAAGTCACAGCTTATTAATGAGTCGAAGAGTCAGGATTTGAACCTGATTCCTTTCTTTTTATAGTTGAGTTCTCTAATAGATTTAATTTTCTAAAAAATAAAATCTTTGTGTGTGCATGTGTGACGTACATGTATGTGTTCACGTGTGTAGACACACATGTACATGCATCTGGAGGTCAGAGGTTTACCTCAGGTGTCAGTCCTCCCCTTACATTGTGTTTACAGCAAGGCCTCTTGCTCTGCTCTGCTTACGCCAAGTTAGCTGAAGCGTGTGCCTCTGGGGACTGTCCTGTCTCTAGCCCCCCCTTGCCATGTCTGGGGTTACAGATCTTTGCTGCTGCATCCGTCCAAACTCAGGTCCTCAGGCTTGCGTCGCAGGCACCTAGTCAACTAAGCCATCTCTGTAGCCCACATTTGGTTTTGTTAATTTCTTTTATGATGGAGTCCAATTATGTAGCCCAGGCTAGCTTTGAACTCACTATGGTGGCCAGGTTATCCTCCTACCTCAGCTTCCCAAATGCTAGGTTCACAGGCATGTGCCACCATGCCCAGCTGTTTGAGGTTTTGCACAGTGGAATGACAGATACATTAGTCCGTTCACAATTCAGCTGAATCTGTGAGAACATTCTGTGAAGTCCTATTTTCATGTCGCTTCAGGAAAACATAAACAATCTGGAGTGGTTGTAAGCTGATCTTTGTCCATTTTCGCCAATAATTCTGTTAGATGAAGCTTATCCAGGTTATAGGATTATTGTCTTATTAGCAAATCCAGCCCATGGCTGAAATGTGGAGGCAGCCCATTTTCTGACAAGTCAAGGAAGTAGAAAACACAGATTTCTTTCAGTTTAGACCCTTAAAGTGGGGAGTGAGCTAACTTTTAAAATGTACCCACAGGATGACAGGGGCTGTGAGTAGGTTTAAGGAACACCCCTCACTTAGCACAACACTGAGTGAGACAATCATTATCTCCATTTCATAGCTGAGAAATGGAGACTCTGGAAGGTTAAGCAACTTAAATGAGGTAAGAAATACAGTCAAGCTTAGAGCTCTGCAAAACACACTTGCATTTAACAATGACCATGCTAACAACATAAAGTTGTTCTTCTTGGTCCCAATTTTCTCCTTGTCTTGACAAGGCGAGCATTTATCACTCTCCCCCATAGTGCCCTGGGCTCCTCTTTCAATTAAATCCTAGACAACCATAGAAGCACACACCAGCAGATCTTCAACAGAACCCCAGCTCTGCAAGATCCCAGGCCTGGGGTGGGGGGCAGGGAGAAGAGAAGGTGAATGTGAGCCATGGAAGATGATGGCACGCTGTGAAAATTCAGATTTGGAAATGATTTTTAATCAAGTGCAACAAGAAGAACCTCTCCCCTGGTGTCACTGAGACGCAATCAATAACTGACATTCCCAGCCCTCTCGTCTCCGATGTGATTTTATTGAACACAGGTTTAATTGACCTGAAAAAGAAACCTACTTGTTTGGAAAGTTGTGTGCACTGCCAGCAAAATAAACTTTCTTCCGTTCTTCCCACAGATGGCTGGACTGGTTCACACGATCATTTCTGACAGTAGAGCTGTGAGGTCACCACGGTTTACAGGCTTTCGAAGTCACAGTCCGGGAGGCCATTCTGATAAAGAAATGATCAGATGTGGTAAAGATTTCCTTCTACTGCGCCTGCTCATTTCAGAAGCTGGATGGAACCGAATACCGTGGGAGGATGTTATGGAATATATTCTCTATATATTCTCAATATGGCCAGTGTGGTGGAACACACCTTTGATCCCAGCACCTGGGAGGCAGAGGTAGGAGCATCACCGTGAGTTTGAGGCCACCCTGAGACTACGAAGTGAATTCTAGTCAGCCTGGGCTAGAACAAGACCCTATCTCTTAAAACCCAAAATAATTAAACAAACAACCAAAAAAAATGACAACATGATTCATAAGGGAAGAGATCGTATGGGGCCTCTATTCTAAGAGGATGTGTTACAAGTGATTTCTCGAGAAAAGAAAACATAAACTGCCATTGGTGTGTGGAATCCAGGCTGTGCACAGTGTCTCCCAAGGCCTCTGGTTGTCATCTTTGAAATAAAACTAGTTCTCAGCCTTTGAGGATGGTACCACGACACTAGTTCCTTCAAGCAAAGGAAGTAATCCCCGCTGAACCTGGTCTTCTCTTGTGCACTTCATGCTTCCTTGGCACCTGGAAACTCTTTCTGGAGCCCTGAATTTCTTCTATGCATAATGAAAGCGTTTGGGTCCAACCCTAAATGGGACATCCAAACCTCCCCATGCAAGGCTCAGGAAATCTCATGGAAGAGCTGGTGGAAAGAATGTCAAGAGTCCCAGAATGGGGAGGTTGCAGGAGAAGTAGGTTGGCATGCTGTCTCTGGACATGGCCAGAACTCACAAGTTCACAGCAGTTGTGATTTCCTGCACAAGATCCAGCCTGTCCATCAGTCCATCATGATGGGGGAAGGGTCCACATGACCCCACTTTCTCCCAGAGGACCTACTGGAAGGTAAGGGAGAGTCATGGTCTTCAGTGGTAGAGCCACTGGAAAGTAGTCTGTGGTCCAGAAAGTAACCCCCACCCCACCCATGCTCATGCAAGATACACTAATTTAACTCAGTGGGTCACAAAAAATTTCTTAAAGTAGAAAGGGAATTGGTTGGGAAGAAGAAGGGGTTTAGTGGGAAGAGAAGAAGAGGGTGACGGGGTGAATCTGATCAAAATACATTATTGACATGCATTAAAGTGTCAAAAACTAAAATAAAAAAGAGAAATAGTTGAGTTAGATTTTCTCTAATGTTATGTCCAAATAGTTAATATACCAAATAACTACATATAATACCAAATAATTACATTGCACTGGTATTCTAGGAGAAAGGTAGTCCTGGGTCTACTCAGTACCCTCAGTCTCAGAGGGCTTCACTCCTGGGTACTCAGTCTAGAGACTGACTCAAGTCACCCTTCCACGATGTCTTTATCATCCCTTGGCCTGAATGTTGGCCTGCTCTTGAAAATGAAGGACAATAGCCTTCCGCACAAAAAGGTTGGCAGAATTTAATTAGCTTGTGCTTGTGGATATACCTCTTATGCTATAAACTCCCGCTTATATTTAAACATATTGACTCTTATTTAGGACAGGCTATTAATTACTTTTTCCCCAACACAAAACTTTGAAAAAGAAGCCTTTTCAAGAGATGAGCCACCACAGTCATACGGTGGAGGATCCATATGGAACCACACAGAGAATGATTGGATGAACAAGGGACCCACAGCCATAGCCATTCAATCGACAAAGGATAAGCCAGTGAGACAGAAACCAACAAATCTCGACACAAAAACCCCTAAGCTCACAACATTAAAGCAGCCTCAATACTCACCCACCATGACTCAGGGAACTGAGCGGAAGAGGGGGCGGAAAGATTGTGAGAGCCGTGGTGGGGGAGACTATCAGAGGCATGGCACCCCTCAGGAACAACACACTAGGGTCAGGAGAACCTGGCTGAATACTAGGCTATCCATGGTCCCCTGTCACAAGGACTGATCCAGGCGACCCATGGAGGAGGTTATCCAGCTGACTGGGGAAGGAGGGCAACGGGGAATTGGGGATAACAACTCATTGTTGGCCCACTAAACAATGTAACTTATTATGGACAATAAAGAAAAAAAAAGTTAAAAAAAAAAACAGATGCAGTTTTTGTGAGTTGTCCATGTTCAGAGTTGAACAATATAGTCAGTCACCTCCAAAGAGTTTGTGTAATCTGTAGTCTGTGCCCTTTATTATCACTGACACCCTGTCCCCTGATCACAAGGGAAGCATGTCCCCTTGGCTCTGTGGACTTCTCCATACGGGAGCCATAAAAAATTCTATAAATGTGGGGACCTCAAGGCAGGCTTTCCTCCTGAATGAGACTCCCAGACTAGAGGAGACCTGGCTGTGACCACCTGGTTGCTTCATGACGAATCTGAGAAAAAGACGCAGGCTGCAGGCCTATACTTTTGACCTACAGCTGTGTCTCAAATACCACGTGCAATTCCATTATTGTTAGAAGGAGGAACTGGGCAACGTTTGTCCTTCTACTGTTACTTTACATTTTTTAAAGTGATGGAACATGAGCCACCTTGATAACTTCTGCGGGTCCAGCCTAGATCATAAATCGGAATTCAAATGTCTCCTGGGCTGAGGTGAGGGCTAAGCTGATATTATCCTCTCCTTTTATGAAGCCTTGGAGGCTCACAAACCCAGATTTAGGCTTGGTGGTTTGGATATTAAAAACCAGTCTCTTTCCCTGGGTTTTATGTTACTACTTCAAATTCCACAGGACCAGCAATAAGGAATATGGTGAGAAAGTTCAGAGCCCTGAACGCCCACCCAGGGCTTGGGAAGGACCGTGAGTGAGAATTGAGAGGCTCAAAAATCTTTTAGCTGCTGATGGATAGACTGTTGAGCTTGGAAAATTAATTTTGGATTTCCAAAACTTTATAAATAATCAATGTCCTAAAACATACTTACCCCATCTCTATGGCTCTTGTTTCGATTCAATATCAATAAAACACACGACCTTGCTTTCATTTCTTCTGTTCTTTTTGCCAAGCTGTAGGAAGACAAAGGGGAAGCAAACTCAAAGAGGCAAATCTTGGCGTCGTTTTTCAAGCAGTCACTGTCCTTTCGGTGTGTGGTGTGTGCTCGTTGCTCCATAGCCATCATCGCCCCTTTCTGAACCTCTACCCCAGCTCCAGCCCCCGCCCCCCCACTCTACATGAAAACCAAGAATAAATCAACTGCTAATTGTTTCAGTTCCCTCTTCATTGCTGGGACAAAAGACCCAAGCGGAAGCAACTTAGGAAAGGAAAAAGGTTTAATTTGGCTTTCATTTCCAGAGGGTAGAGTTCATCATCGTGGTGGAGGAAGCAGGGCAGGAGCAGAAGTCTGCGTCACATGGTCACATCAGCAGAGAGGAAGCAGAGAGACCAGCAAGAAGAGGCCAGGCTGCAATGCCTCACAGCTTATCCCCCGGTGACACACTTCCTTCAGCAAGGCTCCTCCCTAACCCTAAAAACTCCACTACCTTCCCAAACAGCACCACCAACTGGGGATTAAATATCTAGACATGCGGTACACACGTGGGTCATTTTACATTCATAGTGTCACACTGACACTTTGGGTTTAGAATGTTCCATCTATAGGCCATAGAAACCACACGGCAGCTCACCAGCAGCTTGAGTATTTATGTCCACCTTCTTTGAACTTCTAGTGGTTCGGCTCTTAAAATTGGCTCTCTGAAGGTTGGAGAGATGGCTCAGCGGTTAAGGCACTTACCTCCAGTGCCTAAGGCCCTGGGTTCAATTCCCCAGGACTCACATAAGCCAGACCCACAAGGTGGTGGCCCTGGTGCGCTCTGTTCTCTCTCTCTCTCTCTCTCTCTCTCTCTCTCTCTCTCTCTCTCTCTCTCTCTCTCTCTCTCTCTCTCTCTCCTCTGCTTGAAAATGAATAAATAAAATATTTTTAAAAAGAAAAACATCAAAAATCAATGTACTACTCTTTTTAAAAAAATTGGCTTTCTGAGCTCTTCTAGTTAAAACTTGGTATCCATGGTGACTAACCATCTCCATCCAAGCCATTAACTAACTTGTTTCCTCCCACTTCGGGGGGGGATACCCTAAAGAATTCCCTGTCTTTTAACAACACACTTGGGCCAGGAAGACCGGGATGAGTACTAGGCTATCCAGGATCCCTTGCCACAAGGACTAATACAGACAGCCCACGGAGGAGGATATCCAACTGATCAGGGATGCGGAGGGGGGGGAATTGGGGAATTGGGGATAACAACGCATTGTTTGCCCACTAAATAATGTAACTCATTATGGACAATAAATATATATATTTTTAAAAAGCTGAAAAAAAAAAAGAATTCCCTGTCTTTGTGCCTGAGATGGGACACAACAAATCTATGGTGGTTTGAGTGTAAATGTCTCCCTTAGGCTCACGTGTTTGAATCCTGCATCCCTGGTTGGCGGTGATGTCTGGGAAGGTTGTGGGACCTGTGAGAGGTGGATCCTCCCTGGAGGTAGTGTGTCACTGGGGATGGGTGTTATGGCACAGCCCCGTGTTGCTATTCTCTCTCGATGGACTTTCTCCTTGCTGATGTGGCAATGTGTGGCCAGCATTCCTGCACCTGTCTTTTCCCACCATGGTGGACTCTCCCCTTGGAAAGTATAAGCTAAAATTTACCTTTTCCTTCCATGAGGTGCTTCTGATGGGGTATTTTGTCCCAGTAATGAAAAAGTAACAGATTAAGAATACCTCTTCGTTAGACTAAAGAGAGTATTTTAGCCTTTTATTAGTGGCTCTTGCTGTTCTGTGACAATTCCTGAGAAAAACCAACTTAAAGAAGGAGTGATTTATGCTGGCTTTTCAGTTCTGGGGTTTCATCTCCCAGTAGGCTGACTCCATTACTGTGGGTCTGAGAGAGGCAGAAATTCATGCCAGTGTGGACGTACAGGAGGCTACATACCTCGTGGCAGCCAGGAAATAGAGAGGTGGCATCAGGGAGGGTCCAGGCAAAGACCTAGCTCTGAAGGACCGACTTCTCCAGCTAGACCCTTCCTCCGAGTTCCCACCAAAATAACATCATTGCCTGAGGACCAGGCTTTCCACAGCGAGGACCCACAATGGTGCATCACATAGTCAAACCATAATACCGCTCAACTAATGACGTCTAAGGCTGTTTCATGCCCATCGATTCTTGTTGACACCTCCAAAGTTGTTTTCTTTCCTTAAAAATTGACTCTACCATTACATGGAGTAACTTTAAAGCCCTCTACTTGTGACCTGTCTCATCACTGTGACCATAAACCTGACAGAAGCACCATGAAGGGGGGGTGGTATTTGGGTTCACATCGTGCTGGCAAAGGACAAAGTACAATCATGGTGGTGGGAGTGTGAGGCAGCTACTGTTCACACAATGTGGACCAGGAGGCTGAGAGATTAGGCTGGACCTTCAAAGACCTTTCTACTTCCTCCTAGAGACTCCACGACCTTCCATGGCAGCATCAGCAGCTAGAGACCAAACGTTTAGACACATGTCCTCTGGAGGACATTTCATATAGAAACCACACTACCTATTATCTCCCGGGTGCCTATAATTGGTGACTGGTCTCCCAAGGACACTGCAAGGGAGGTGTTATTCTCATCATCGTTAACTCTCAAGAGACCAGGGTTAGGCAGATCCAGTGACTGTTTTTAAAAATTGATGTGGGGAGTGCGACATGGAGTTACAGTTTTCCTCTTAGTCTAGAGGACTTCAAGGCCATGACCTTCAAGGCTCCTTGCACTCACCTGAGAGAGAAGGTGGCCACATCGAGCTTGGTGAATATAAGCTGATTACAGATGGGGAAGCCAGGAGAACTTACAGGACTTGATTGTCCTCTTGAAATTCATCCTTGAGGTGAGAATGGAGGGCGTGGTTAATATGGCCCATGTGATTGGAGAAATAAGTTTTAAAAAGAGATATATATATATATATAATATTCAAACCATAACACCTCTCGACTAATGACTTCATGAGAAAATTAATGATTAAGAACTAATGAGAAAATTAATCAACCAGAAGACAAAGAACCAGAAGTTTCTAAACTAATGTTGTGATGATATCAATCAGAAACACTAGTGCTGTCGTCTGCAGACATCTAAACCAGAAAGCTCTCTGACAGTTTAAAAAGAAAAAGCACACAGAAAAGGGAGGACCCACAGAGAATGTAGGCTAAGCTAAGAGACAATGGCGTGCCCACATGACACTTAAAAAGGCTGTATCTCTAGGGAAGTTCAAGAAAATATTTTAAAAGAAAATAAAGGAAAAGATTTAATAATAAACACGCTGTGACAGTCAGTTAACTGCGCCTGCCTCAGGTATACCTGTACCTACATGTTGATATTCTAAAAAGTGGATTTATTCTTTTGTGTGTGTTTATGTGTTATGGGTGCAGTGTGTGTGTGTGTGTGTGTGTGTGTGTGTGTGTGTGTGTGTGTGTGTGTGTGTGTTGGGGGTTGTGCATACATGTACGTGCCAAGGCTAGAGGCTCTGCCACTCATTCACTTTATTTTTTGGAGGCAGGGTCTCTCACTGAACTTGAGCATCATGAATTTGGCTAGACTAACTTGCCAGCCTTGAGCTTTGGGGCTACAAGCTTGCACCACAAAGCTCTGCTTTTCTATGGGTTCTGGGGATCTGAACTCAGACCCCTGTGTTTGCATGGCAAGCGCTTTCCCTGCCGAGTCTTCTCCCCCAGCCTGGAGGCTGAGTTTTCATACTGATGGCCGTGGTTGGACCCTGCAGCTCCGCACAGAAGTCTGGGAGATTCTTAAGAATCCCCAAAGCTGTCAGGCCTGAAGTGTCAGGATGATGCTGAGATATTTCATGGGAAGAAACAGATGAATAGAATCAAACGCATAGAGGAATACAGAGCAGGAGGCTTTTGTGATGTACCTTTAATGGCAGACAGAAGTGTTAAGTGCATCTGTATGTACATATGGCTGAAAGTAGACTTAGATTAGAAATTACTCAGAGACTAATTAGTGCTCAGAGAGAACCCCTTTGTCACAGGATTCCTCAAGCACTTTATGTCTGTGAGTGATGGGGTTCAGGCGTTCTGCCTTAGGCTAGTGAGTTATAACCTGAACCATCTGGGGCGGTTCTCCAACACCTGAACCCAGTCAGGGGAGGGGCTCCCCAGCATGGGACACCCACCCACCACAGTCTGGAGCCCTGATGTTGTCATGAGGAAGAAATCACTGGAAATAACCCGAGATCTGTATATTAGAATAATTTTCTTTCCTATCCTTTTCTTCTCCCTTTCTGCCTTTATTTTTAAGCAGCAATAAATATTATACCCACTGATCTTTGGGGAAGGACAAGAAGAGAGAATTGCATCATGGGGTTGCTTATGATAAAGTCTCAAAAGTGAGTAAAGTGGCCACAGATGAGAAATATGGAGAGGAAGGGGTGTGCAAAGGGTTATCCTGGCCCACAGCTTGGGACATGTCAGACTCCAGTGGGAGCCAAGCTGCTCTGGGCCTGTGGTGGGACCGCACACGGGGCTGAAATGTGTGGCAGAGAATCTGCTCACCTCGTGCAGCCAGGAAACAGAATGAAGTGAGAGAGGAAAAGACACAGACCCTGTGACCTGTCTCATCACTGTGACCACAAACCTGGCAGAAACACCATGAGGGGGGGTGGTATTTGGGCTCACATCGTGCTGGCAAGGATAAAGTACAATCATGGTGGTGGGAGTGTGAGGCAGCTACTGTTCACACAACGTGGGCCAGGAGGCCGAGAGATTAGGCTGGACTTTCAAAGACTTTCCAGTATGACGTACTTCCTCCTAGAGACTCCACGACCTTCGTGTGTGTGTGTGTGTGTGTGTGTGTGTGTGTGTGTGTGTGTGTGTGTGTATGTGTGTGGTGTGTGTATGGTATGGTTGTGTATTGTGTGTATGGTATGTGTGTGTCGTGTGTGTCGTGTGGTGTGTGTGTGTATGGTGTGGTATGTGTATGGTGTGGTGTGTGTGTATACTATGCATATGGTGTGGTACATGTGTATGTGTGTGTATGGTGTGGTGTGTGTGCAGTGTGTGTATGGTATAGTGTGTGTGTGTGTGTGTGTGTGTGTGTGTGTGTGTGTGTGTGTGTGTAGTATGTATATGCCCTTCCAGAGGATGCCTCCATGACATCACTTCCTTCCATTAGATACCACCCCTTAAAGCTTCAACCGTTCAACAGCACCCCAGGCTGAAGACAGACTGAGCCTTTAGCTTATGGGGACCTGTATTCAACCCACAGCAAGTAGCTCCCCTCATTCCCTGAACTAAGTGCTTTTGGCCCAGCATTTGATCTCCTCCTGAGAAAGTCAGTCATGTGACAGGACAGCCTCTTACACCCACACAGCTAGTAAGTATAGAGTTAATTCGAGTCAGGAAGTCATCACGTCTTAGAAAAGATGTTTCAGGAGAGATTAATATACAAAAAAACACCCTTTAATCTTTAAATTTAATTTTCAATTATGTACATAATTTAGAATTTCAAATAATACCCCAAGGCTTCAAATGAAATTCAATGCCTCACCCTTATACACAGCTCCAATTTCCACATCCCAGGAGCAGATTTTTCTCAGTTATTTTCATTGTTGCTGTTACTACTAACCCTGGGTTTCTAAATGAGACGTTTACACTGCTATTTCTTAACTCTTCAGTTTCATGGGTGTGTTAGTTGCTTTACTGCTCGCTGTGGCCTGGTATCTAATGAGAGCAGCTGAAGGAAGAAAGGGGTTTGTTTTGGCTCCCAGTGCCTGAGTCCATCCAGGAAGGAAAACATGGTGGCAGGAACAGGAAACAGGCTGGTCACATTGCATCCAGTGAACAGGAAGTGAACAGGAAGTGTGCTTGGTTATAAAACCTCAAGGCCTGACTCCCGGTGACCCACTTTCTCCAGCAAGGCTCCACCTTCTAAAGGTCCCCAAACAGTGCCATTATCTGGGGACCAAGTGTTGAAATACACGAGCCCCATTCAGGGCTTCCGCTTCTGAGGCACAACGATGTATCTCTTCCTGTTCAACCATGTCCTCTCTCTCCTCACTGTATAATAATGATAGGAAACATTCAGCCAAATCAACATTTGCTATTTTGCTCTATATCATATAAACATTATTCACAAAGTCATGCACCAGACTAATTTGTTTTTTCCTGTAACAGTAACTCTCCTCACCTTCTTGGAGCTCATTCACGGCCTATTTTATTTGCTTAGCTTTCTGTGACTCTTTCACAGATGAAGTCCCCAAATCTCACACTAGACTTAGGAAGGCCCACTTACTCCAATAGTGTCATTCCATCCATTCTCTTCCCGTTGTCCTTGAGATGACCTTTATGCTCAGTCTGTTTCTCTCTACATAGATATTTCTTTCTGGATATTTTCCTCACATTCCATATGGATGAATTTCTTCACCATAATCTCAAAACCTTTCCTCTTTTTTTTTCTTATGTTGAGTTCCTTCTTTCCCAAACAGAACCTTGAACTTTCTGGTCATTTAACCTCCCTTTTGTTCGGGGGAGGGGCCCATCATGAAGATGTCACAGAGGTATGGTTTTTGAAAACGTGATTTTTCTGGAAATGAATTTATTCTACGTTCCAAAATAAATGACCATTTGGATAAGTATGAAAAATATAGATTGGAAATAATTTCACCTCAAAATTTTGAGAAACACTTCCATCGTTGCTGTAGAGGAGTCCAAATCAATTCTCTTTCCTGCTTCTTTATATGTGATCTTTTGGTTTGGCTTCGTTCTGAATGGGAACTTCCTAGGTTTTTTAATCCCCGGGATTTTGAGATTTCACGGTTACATAATTTAAGGTAGTGCTTTTTCTATTCTGCTTGTTGCCATTGATGGGAGGGTTCTACTGAAAACTCCCATTCTTTTGAGAGTTTTTGTGTATTATTTCCTTAGTGATTTCATTCCTACATTTTCTTTATTCTCTCTAGAACTTCTACTAATTAGACCTTTGGCTTTCTGTATCGATTATCCAACACCCTCTTCTATTTTCCATTTTCTTTGTGTTGTTTTTTGGAGAATACAGGCCTGCAATCCCAGCATGGGAGAGGTGGAGGTCCCAAATATCCAGGGCTTGCTGGCTAGCTAGACTGGCCCCATTGAGGAGCTCTGGCAATTCCTTTACATGATCCCTCATAGGGCTTTAGTCTGGATATTCACATTGAAATAGCTTTTTATTGGTGTGTCTGTGTGTGTGTGTTATGGTGTGGTGTGTGTGTAGTATGTGTGTAGTGGTGGTGGTGGTGGTGTGTGTGTGTGTGTGTGTGTGTAGGGTGTGTATGTTGTGGTGTGCTATGTGTGTAGTGTATATATTATGTGGTGTGTGTATGTGTGTGTGTAGTGTGTGTACTATGTATATGGTATGGTGTGTGTATGTGTGTATAGTATGTGTATGGTGTTGTGTGTATGATGTGGTGTGTGTGTGTAGTATGTGTATGGTGTGGTGTGTGTGTAGTGTATGGATGGTGTGGTGTGTGTATGTGTGTGTATAGTATGTGTATGGTGTAGTGTTCATGGTGTGGTGTGTGTGTAGTATGTGTATAGTGG
>PVHP010036756.1:0-17656 GCA_004024765.1 Zapus hudsonius
TCTCTCTCTCTCTCTCTCTCTCTCTCTCTCTCTCTCTCTCTCTCTGTATCTCTCTCCTTGGAAATGAATAAAATATTAAAAAAAAGAAAGTAAACAAATAACATGCACACCTTAATTTCCAGGACTCAGAAAGCTAAAGTAATAGTGAGACAGAAAAGAGAAAAGCCAAGCATGTCTTAGGAAGAGAGGCCCAGAGGAGACCAGAAGATGCCAAACACCTGATTTCTCATGACACAAGAATGAACACTCCTGACTTGGATTAGAACTCCTGCCTGGCACTGACCTGCAACGCACCCTGCTGATCCCAGCCCCACCCAGATATGGGTGGACTCTATGATCCATCCTCCAGATCAAACAACAAATCAGATCTTTCCCCGCCCACCTGAATTAAAGCCTATAAAGGGGGGGGCGCAGCATCTCTTGATGCTTCCTGAGACCTTCTCCAGTTCCTGCTCATCTACATCTGGGCCTCCCTGCAAGTGAGCCTTGGGTTCCCAGCCCCACTCGGCCTGGGAAAGGGAGACCAAACCCTTTTTTTTTTTTTGTTTTTCGAGGTAGGGTCTCACTCTAGTCCAGGCTGACTTGGAATTCACTAAGTAGTTTCAGGGTTTGAACTCACAGCAATCCTCCTACCTCTGCCTCCCGAGTGCTGGGATTAAAGGAGTGCACCACAATGCCCAGCTCATAAACCTGTCTTTTAATGTCTTTAATTCTGGTCTATCTGCGCTGTCTGTCTGATGGTCTTCAATTTATCATGTGCAGAGATCCACTCTGGATCAGTCATGTGGACGATCTCCTTTCTCCCCACTTACCCCCTTGAGCTGATGTCAAGTGTGCTCCCCTCTTTAATCGGAATCTCCCCACTCTATCTGTTTCACGGTCTCTGAATTTACTGTGTGGATTGGGGGTCTGCCACATGGGTGCTCCACGTGTTTGTAGCCCCTGTGGAACCTCACCTTCTAAACCCCAGTTGCTCTGGCTTTCCACGTGATCCCCAGCTCCATTCTAACCTCACCTTCTAAGCCCCAGTTGATTTGGCTTTCCACGTGTTTACAACCCCTTCTGAACTTCATTTTGTAAGCCTCAGTTTTTCTAGCTCTCATGGGTTCCCGGCTTCATTCTAACTTTACTCTCTAAACTTCAATTTCTCATTAACTTTCACTTTTCTGAGGTATGTTTCCCACCTGAAAATGTTTCAGTCTTCTTTTCCCAGTCCCAATTCCCTTTAAATAAACTCCACAAATTGTGATTTCTTTTCAAATAAACTCAATAATTCATAATTTGTCCTTGGTTCTGTCTTTATTATTTATTATGATTAGGAAAGAACCCGAATTTGGGATTTATTAATCTGGGGGACACCCCCTGAACCCCAAAATTCATGCATAAGTAGGATTGCTGTGAGTTCTAGGCCAGCCTAGAGCTACAGTGTCAGTTCCAGGTCAGCCAGTGCTAGAGTAAGATCCTGTCAAAGAGAGAGACAGACAGACAGACAGACAGACACAGAAAATAAGACATCCATGTTGACCTATGGCTTTCACATGCAGTGCAAACACATGTACCCATACATGTATGAACATGCATACACATACTCATGCACACCACACACACATGCAAAAAAGCTCAAAGAAACAAAGAAAATAATTTATTGATAGTTAAAACAATATAATTATAAACATATGTACCTAACAATACACCTACATTTATGAAGCAAAACTATACTGAATTCTACTGTCTATACTGAATACCCTATATACTTCATGAAAGTTCAATCATACTGTATGTGTCTTGCAGTGACTTCTGTTGTAGTATGTACCAGAATTCTCTTCCTTGTTAAGGAATTATATATATATACCCACACCCATATATATATTTGCCCATTTATTTGCTATTTTTAATTAAAACTAAATTTAATTCATTTGTGTGTGTTACACGTGCCAGGACCCATTGCCATTACAAATGAACACCAGTAACTTGTGCCACTTTTTGCATTAAATTTGCTTGATAACTGAACCTAAGCCAGCAGGCAAGCACCTTTAACTATTGAGCCATCTCCCCAGACTCATTTATTACTATGTTTAAAGGTCTTTCAGAAAAAAAGAAAAAAAAAGATGATCTACTGTGGAATCAATCTTTGGTAATATACTTAGCTGTTTCATGAAAAGTAAAGTAAAAGATACCTACATATCAAAGCTCGAACTATGACCAAATTTGTTTAAAATTTGTTTAAATGTTTAAACCGGGTGTGGTGGTGAACACCTTTAATCCCAGCACTCCGGGAGGCAGAGGTAGGAGGATCGTCATGAGTTCAAGGCCAGCCTGAGACTACATAGTGAATTCCAGGTCAGCCTGGACTAGAGTGAGACCCTACCTCGAAAAAAAAAAAAAAAGTTTATAAGCTAAATCAAGTATTCTGAAAGTAAATTTTTGTTGTTGTTTTTATTTTTTGTTGCTTTTTAGAGGGAGGCACTCTAGCCCAGGATGACCTAGAACTCATTCTGTCATCCCAGGTTAGTTTCAAACTCACGGTGATCCTTCTACCTCAGCTTTTCTACTGCTGGGATTAAAGGTATGTTCTTCCATGCCCAGCCTAAAAGTAATTCTTTAATATGGACTGAAATGTAACTTTACTTAATTTTACTAAATAAGCCAAAGGCCCAGGGTTCAATTCCCCAGGACCCACATAAAGCCGGATGCACAAAGTGGTACTTGCATCTAGAGTTTGATTGCAGTGGCTGGAAACCCTGGCATGCCCATTCTGTCTGTCTCTGTTTTTATTGCTCTCTGCTTGCAAATAAATAAAAATATTTTTAAACCAGGTGTGGTGGCACACGCTTTTAATCCCAGCACTCCGGAGGCAGAGGTAGGAGGATCACTGTTGAGTTCGAGGCCACCCTGAGACTAGAGTGAATTCCAGGTCAGCCTGGGCTAGAGCAAGACCCTACCTTGAAAAATCAGAAAAAAAAATTTTAAATAGGCTAAAAACATTACAAAACAGAAATTTCATTGCTCAAAAATACAGTTTAAGATGGGCATGATGATACATGCATTTAATCCCAGCCCTAGGGAGGCTGAGATAGGAAGATTTCTGTGAATTCAAAGCCAGCTAAAGACACTGCTTCAAAAAGACCAAAACGATAAAATACAGATTAACGCCTCTTAGTATTGCTTCTTTTCTCTTTATCAAAGACAAAAATTCTAATCTCTAGTACATTAACTGTGTGAGAACAGATTTAATCCTCATCTTCAATTTCCTTATCCATGACAGACTTGAATTGTATTCTATGAAAGAATTACATTGTAGAATTTAGGTTATTGTCTATTTTTATATCTATCCACACATTAAAGGATATTATATAGACTTCCAAGAAAATTATTCAAAACAAAAGGGGAAGAAAAGGAAAGCCCATTCTAACCAGACATAAATCCTTATCAAGATTAGAAGCTCAGGCTGGAGAGATGGCTCAGTGGTTAAGGTGCTTGCAAAGCCTGATGGCCTAGGATCAAGTTTCTAGTACCCACGTAAAGCCAGATGCACAAACTGGTACATGTGTCTGGAGTTCCTTTACAACAGGAAGCCTTGGTTTGCCTATTTTCTCTGTGTCTCTGTCTCTTTCTCTCTCTCTCTCCTTACAAATACATACATACAAATATTTAAAAAGCCACAATACTCAAAAGAGAATAAAATGAAGTTATAGTAATAGGCTTAATGTTTTAAAATAGTTACCTGAAATTTATTTACTTTTTTAAAAATATTTTTTATTTATTTGTAAGCAGAGAGAAAAGAGAGACAGAGAATGGGTACATAAGGGCTTCCAGCCGCTGCAAACAAACTCCAGATGCATGCACCACTTTGTGCATCTAGCTTTCTGTGGGTTCTGGAGAATTGAACCCAGTTGCAGACCAAGTGCCTTAACCGCCCCTGAAATTTATTTATTTATTTATTTATTTATTTATTTTTGGTGTTTCAAGGTAGAGTCTCGCTCTAATCCAGCCTGACCTGAAATTTACCATGTAGTCTCAGGGTGGCCTTGAACTCATAGCAATCCTCCTACCTCTTCCTCCTGAGTGCTAGGATTAAAGGCATGTGCCACCACACCCAGCTGAAATTTATTTTTTAAAAACTTTTTATTAAGAGAATGATTTTTTCCTCTTCAAGACATTAGCCATAATGTTCTGCAACTACATAACTGCTCTATGTATCCTTTCCATGTTTATGATAATCTCCATCATTTACACATTCAACTGTTTAATTAGAAAACAGCACTCAAGAGAGGAAGCAGAGTAGCCAAATTGCAAGCCAGCCTGACTAGTGAGCTCCTCTCAACACACACACACACACACACACACACACACACACACACACAGAGAGATTTGATTCACCAACAAATTAGACAAATATCTAGGAGATTAAGTCAATCACAGGTGGTTAGGAGATGGTTCAGTAGTTAAAGGCACTTGCTTGAAAAGTCTGGTCTGGGTTTTATTCCCCCAGTATCCATGTAGCACAAAGTGGTGCATGCCTCTGGAGTTTACTTGCAGTGGCAAGAGGCTTTGGTGCTTGTTCTTGCTCTCTCTCTCTCTCTCTCTCTCTCTCTCTCTCTCTCTCTCTCTCTCTCTCTCTCTCTCGCTCTCCCCCATATCTCTCTCTCTTTCTCTCAAATAAATATTTTTAAATAAATATTTTTAAGTCAGTCACATGACACTTAAAGGAGCTCAGGCATAGGCTTCAAATTCTAACTGCTATCTCAAAGTCTGTAAGCTAGAGGGGATTCTTTTATTTTCTTAATATTTATTTATTTGCATGTGGGGGGCAGATAAACACCAAATTCTTATACCACTTTGTGTCTGGCTTTATATGGGTAACTGAGGAATTAAACCTGAGCTGTCAGGCGCTGTAAGCAAGTGTCTTTAACCACTGACCCATCTCCCCAGCCTTGCTTGAAGGGATTTTAAAAACCTGTTTCCTCATCTGATCACATCGATAACAGGGTTGAAAGGTGGCAGAATTAACTAAGATTATAGTTAGTAGCCAGGTATGGTTGCTCATGCCATTAATGCCAGCACTCTGAAGGCAAAGGCAGGAGGATTACTATGATTTAAAAGTCCAGTCTGGACTACAACTAGTTCCAGATTAGCCTGGGCTACAGTGACAGCCTGCCTCAGACATTCAAAAGTAGCCAAGCATGGTGCTTCCCACCTTTAATAGCAGCATTTGGAAATCTGAGGCTAGACTGGTGCTACAGAGTGAGTTCTAGGTCAGCCTGGGCTGGAGTGAGGCCTGCCTCAAAAAAAAAAAAAAAAAAATCGAGAATTAAACTCAATGTCCTAAAACATAGTAAATACCCAGTAATTTTCTCCTCCAATTGTTCTGGAAAACTAGGAACATAAATCAAGATTTTTTTGTTGTTGTTGACCAGCGAGACTGGAATCAATTATATCTATCTTACTATATTGTACTTATTTTCTGACTCATTTTTTAAGATGTTTAACTGAACCAGTGGTATCATAACTTTGTCCTCCCAGCAGATGTACTTGCTATTCTATCCCTTTGCTAAAGATAATGTGCCTCCACCCTTATGTGCTTCCCACATAGAGATAATCTAGATTTCAACCATGCTGAGATGGTGCTTGAAATCATCAATTTCTCTCACACCTCCATTAATCTATACTAGAAGTTTCCTGAAACACTGCCTAACCTTTCTTCAATTGATTAATTAACTGCCATTGAAACTAAACTCAGCTTTTAAACACAAGCGTTGTTATGCATGAACTTTTTGCACCCCATACGTTCTATTATTTTTGGCCTACTTGTTTGTTTTCTCTACTAAACAAGATGAACAAAGATTGGTTCTTACTCATCCTTTAATCCCTAACAGCTACTATAAATTCCTGGCAAATAGTAATACATGCTTTCAAAAACTTACTAAGGCCAAAACATAAAACAGAATTTCTCAATTCTGAGTAACTGTTCCGGAACCTGAGATTGAACAGCATTCTTTTGAACAATAATAAATCCTTCTGACTTTTCTTATACACTAAAAAAATTGTTTAAAATGGACACTGGGGACATAGGTTAGTAAGTAAGATGAATGCTTGACCAGCATGCATGAAGCCCTGTGTTTGAACCAAATACTTGGGAGGTACGGGCAGAAAAACCAAAAATTCAAGGTCATCCTCAGCTATACTTAGGGAATTGGAAGCCAGTCTGGACTACATGAGATCCTGTCTTATCAGAAAATAAGTAAATAGGGGCCGGGCGTGGTGGCGCACGCCTTTAATCCCAGTACTTGGGAGGCAGAGGTAGGAGGATCGCCATGAGTTCGAGGCCAGCCTGAGACTACATAGTGAATTCCAGCTCAGCCTGGGCTAGAGTGAGAACCTACCTCGAAAAAAAAAAAAAAAAAGTAAATAAAAACATAATCAAGTAAGTAAACAGATGTCTCAGTGACTATTTAATTCCCGGCTACATCCTTCGGTTTTATTGCTGATGTTGTTTGCTTTGCTTTGTTTGAGACAGGGTCTCACTCTATAGGAACTCATGATATAGCCAAGGCTCCAACTCAAGGTAATCCTCCTGCCACAGTTTCCCAAGTGCATTACAGGCATAAACCACAACACCAATTTCATAATAAATTGTTATGTGCTCTGGAAACTGCCTAGTGTGGCTGCAATCTTGACTTCATCACTTAGTAGCTAGTATTTCTCGAAACATTTCTTAATCACTCTGAAGCTCCACTTCTTAATCTGTAAAATGGGGATTATTAACAGTACTGATCCAATAGCTAGGATTATTGTAAAATGATCCAAGAAAGGGACAGTGCAAACACTCAAATATTTTCAAACTAAACTTCTCAGAATGCTGGCTAATCCTTAGGCACAAGAAGAGAAGACTTTTAAGCCTTCCCTTCCTCCCTTTTCCCAGTAAGATTTCATTTTGAATAATCTTTTATACTGTAGACTCCGCTTTTTAAATATTTTATTTATTGACTTGCAAGCAGAGATAGAAGAGACAGAGAGAATGGGCACTCCAGGGCCTCCAGCCACTACAAATAGACTACAGATGCATGCACCACTTTGTGCATATGGCTCTACATGGGAACTGGGGAATCAAACTTGGGTCATTAGGCTTTGTAAGCAAGTGCCTTAACCACTGAGCCATATCTCCAGCCCAGATTCTGATTTTAATTAGAATTTTTGAAAAGCAAAAAGAGTTAATGCCCAGCTTCTCTTAGCAGTTTTCCTCAGAACATAGCTAGCCATTTACTAAATTCAATTATTTTGTTGGCAGTCACACAATTCAGATCTCATAGAAAAGGGGGAAGATCTTTATTGTTTTGTTGTTGTTGTTGTTTTGAGACTGGATCTTGCTATGTAGCCCAGGCTGGCCAACCTCCTGATCAAGTGCTAGGATTAAAGGTATGTACCACAATGCCCAACAGAAAAACGTTTACATCACAACTTCACCAGAGCAGATTCACATAATGATAAATAACTTTTGGTTCTGAAATTAGATTACAAATTTTCTAGCTGCTGGCTGGAGTGGCAGCTCACCAGTTAAAGGCACTTGCATTCAAAGCCTACCAGCCCAGGTTCAATTCCCTAGTACCCACATAAAGCCAGATGCAAAGTGGTGCATACATCTGGAGTTTGATTGCAGTGACAAGAAGTCCTGATACACCCATTCTCATTCTCTCTCTCTCCTTACAAATAAATTTTTAATGAGAAACATTCATATGTAGGGTTTTCAAAGATTTAAAATATAAGAACTAAAAACTGAGACTAGGTTGAATATGGTCAAAGTATGAAAATGGATAATAAATCAGGCCTTCCCTCTCCAACCTTTCTTCTCTACCATCTCTTCTGCCTCCCAAGAACCTGCCATTCAACACCCCATGAACTACTGGACCTTTCTAGAACTCCTTCGTGTGTGAGAGTGCAGATACACATGTCCCATAGTACACATGTGGAAGTCAGAGGACAACTTCAGGGGCCAGTTCTTTGCACCTTGTTTGTTGGTCTCTTTTGTGTTTGACAGGCTGGCTGGCCAGTGTGCTTCAAGATTCCCCTGTCTGCACCTTCCTTCCATCTTATCTTGAGGGCTAGCATTAGAAATGCTGTGACATCAGGCTTTTACCTGGATTTTAGTGCTTTGAACTCAGGTATTCACACTTGCATGGAAAGATTTACCACTGAGCCATCTTCTCAGCCTCAATGATGACCCTCAAGCTTTGTTAGTTTTATTATGTTGTACTGTATTGCAGTACAATCTGCTATTATTTTCAAGTATAGTCCAATTAACATTTTCTGAATTTGTCATATGTCTGACACCTTATTAATATACTAATTATATACTTTATCTTCAATATGGCCCTTGCACAGTGCTGTAGATGCAAACTCTGGCATCTGCCTAGCTCTTAGACTTGTGTCTTTACACTTATTTTATATTATCTCTCAAGTCTTCAATACTAAATTCCCTGTTTTCACCCAAAGACAACTTACTAAGAAAGAAGTCTTTTGAAGTTTTCCTGCTAAAATTTACCACAGTCATCTTTTCAGAGCCAAGTATCTGTCTGCACCTATTCTTTTTTTTTCTTCTATTTGTTTTCAGTAAAGTATTGATATTTTTTAAAGCCTTTCAAAGGGACATGTCCCTCCACACATTCTCATTCTCTCTCTCTCTCTCTCTCTCTCTCTCTCTCTCTCTCTCTCACACACACACACACACACACACACACACACACACACAATCTTTAATCATCCCCTTGCAATTGCCTGTCTCTCTTCTGAGCATCAGCACATCTTAACAAGCCAGAACAAGCCAAATCATCCTACTTCTACACAAGAATTCAATGATGAATGTTGGTAATAAGTGATCCACTGTTTCCACTTTCTAAACACCTACTGGAATGTTACTATTTAGAACTTGATATTCTGTGTGCTCATAAAATCACTGCAACGACACTATCAGTGGTAACTGCCCCCTTAATTCATCTTTATCACTAAGATAACACTTGCAAACACTAGCCAAAGTGACAGACAGGCTAAGCACAAATGCAAATGTTCATATGAAATCTTCCATCATATATGCATATCCATTCATCACATACATTCAGCTTGGAGTGTTTTTAAGGTAAAATGAACAATGTGGCTGGGCACACTGATAGGGATCTATCAGATTCCAGCAGGATAAGGGAGGCTAGAGCAGAAGGATCACACAAGACCAGCATAGGCAACACAGTAACACCCCCAACTAAAAAAAAAAAAAAAAGACTATGACTTATTCATCTCAAGTACCAGCTACCATAATGCTTGACCCAAAAGAAAAGCTGTTTAAGTATTTTCAGTTTAATTAACCACTTCACTAAATTGTCTTGGTTTTTATAACATTACACTGTGTGATCTTTCCTGTAGCTCTGCTTGACTTAAAAGTAATTTAAAACAAAATTCTAAGCAGTGACTTCATGTCTACCAAATTTACTTAACATTTCAAATTCCATCAGATCTTGATGCATCTTTAACAGATCCTCTAAAATGTGATTTCACATTCAAATCTTTGAGAAATTAAAATCCATTTTTCTTCAAATTACATGATTACTATGTTTTTTTTGGTTACTATTATTGTGAAATGAAAATGTAAAGCCAACTTTGTACTACTATAGACCACTCAACTCAACTTCTTCGAAGCCCTGAAGTTTCTGACTTAACACACAACACATAAGACAGCAGATTGGGTCCCTACTTATATAAAGATGTGTACACTCTACCAGTAATGCTGGAAATACTGGTCATTTCTGTCTGACAGATTTCTGTTAATATCGTACCTACATATTATCCATCTTTATAGTATTTTTTTCCCTCCTTCCTTTCCTTTCTGAGACAGTCTTTCCAGGTAGCTGAGACTGGTCTCAAATACAAGATCATTTTGCCTTAGCCTCCAGAGTGCTACATAACACCACACAGATTTCTAGGACCTTCTTTCAAATTATACTATACATTTCATCTAATTAACTGTCAAATTATTGAAAAAGAATTCTGTCTCCTTAGGTAAGGTTTCTGTGATTGAGTTGTAGACATGCATGTTTTTTGAGGCAGGGTCTCAGTCTAGCCCAGGTTGACCCAAAAATTACTCTGTAACCCAGGCTGGCCCCTAACTAACGAAGATCCTCCTATCTCAACCTACCAAGTGCTAGGATTACTAACATAGGATAGGCCACCATACTCGGCTCAGACTTGTTATTTTCATTGTTTATAAATTATATCCTCTAAAATGATACACTGTTCCATCTATTTTTTAATTTTATTTACTTGCAAGCAGAGAGATATAGAAGAGAGGCAGACAGAGAGAATGAGTACACCAGGGCCTCCAGCCTCTGCAAATGGACACCAGACGCATGCACCACTTTGTGCACCTGGCTTTATGTGGGTATTGGGGAATTGAACTCGGGTGGTTAGGTGTTGCAGGCAAGCACTTTAACTGATGAGCCATCTCCCCAGCCCTAAATTATTTATTTAAAGATCAAGAAAAGACACAGTATCTCTTACATTTCACTATTCAAAAATATAAAACTATCAGGGCACTGTGGCACACACCTTTGATCCCAGCACTCAAGAGGCAAAGGCAGAAGAAGGATCACTGTGAGTTCAAGGACAGCCTGAGACTACAGAGTAAGTTCCAGGTCAGCCTGGGTTTTTTGTTTGTATGTTTTTTTGTTTTTGTTTTTAAGACGTGATCAAACATAATGTAGCACAGAATAATCTCAAATCTGCTATGTAGCCAAAATTTGCCTCAAACCCCTTATCTCCTGCTTCAGCATCCCATATGCTTGGAACCACTATGCATGTAAGATACCTATTTTTATTATATATTTTAAAAATATGTTTTTATTTGCCAGAAAGAGAGAGCATGAGCACACCAGAGCCCTTTGCCACTGCAAACTCCAGATGCATGCACCCACTACTTTGTACATCTTGATTTACGTGGGTACTGGGAAATTAAACCCAGGCTGGCAGGCTTTGCAAGCAAGCTCCTTTAACTACTGAGCCATCTTCTCAGTCCATGGTACCTATTTTTAAACTAAAAAAAAATACATTTGTTGTATTATGTTTTTGTACTATATTTAGATAAAAATAGTTACTCATCATCAAGTACTTATCTCTGGAGAGTAAAAAGAACATAAGATTTATCAAATACATTTATATGCTGTGCATGGTGGTGCATGCCTTTAATTCCAGCACTAGAGAAGCAGAGGTAGGAAGGAGGATTGCCATGAGTTTGAGGCCACCTTGAGTCTACATAGTGAATTCCAGATCAGCCTGGGCTAGAGTGAGACCCTACCTTGAAAAAAAAAAGGGGGGGGAGGGCTGGAGAGATGTCTCAGCAGTTAAGGCCCTTGCCTGCAAAACCGAATGACCTGTGTTTGATTCCCTGGTACCCACATAAAGTCAGATGCACAAAGTGGCGCATCCATCTGGAGTTCATTGGCAGTGGCTGGAGAACCTGGCACACCCATTCTCCTGTCTCTCTCTTCTCTCTAGCTCTGTTGTTGCAAATAATAAGAATATTTTAAAGCACCACCAAATACATTAGTATGTTAATAAAAATACATTAACTGAATGTGAGGTAACTATACTTTCATACACTGGCTTAAAACAATGTGAATTAGGTGGTGTGGTGTCACACATCTTAAATCCCAGCACCTGGGAAGCTGGGGTAGTAGGATCGCCCAATGTTCAAGGCCAGTCTGAGACTACATGATAAATTCGAAGTTAGCCTGGGTTACAATAAGACCTTACCTCAAAAAATAAAACAAAGATTTTTAAAACTGTGAATTATAACAAATGTGAAAAACCATAAGTCATTTTTCCATGTATGTGGTCATGTGCATTCATAGTCCCATATGTGGGCACAACTGTGTAGGAGCATTTATGCATGTGTGCGCATGTGGAGGCCAGTGGTTGATGTCAGGTGTCTTAATCACTTTTCACCTTATTTACTAAGTAAGACAGAGTCTCTCATTTGAACTCAGAGCTCACTGATTTGGCTAGTCTAGCTAGCTACCAGGGATCCCATCTCTACCTCCTGAGCACTAAGATTATTAGGTGAGGGCTGGAGAGATAGCTCAGCGGTTAAGGTACTTGCCTCCAGTGCCTAAGGCCCCGGGTTCAATCCCCAGGACCCACATAAGCCAGACCCACAAGGTGGTGGCCCTCGTGTGCTCTCTCTCTCTCTCTCTCTCTCTCTCTCTCTCTCTCTCTCTCTCTGCTTGAAAATGAATAAAATTTAAAAAAAAAAAAAAAGATTATTAGGTGAGCTACCACATACGACTGGCACATACGACTGGCATTTACATGAGTGCTGGGGATCCAGTCTCAGGTACTCACATTTGGGCAGCAAGTGCTGACAATATTGGTAAAGTTGAAAATATACATAATCTATAACTAGCTTTCACAACCAGGACTGGAGAGAGAGCTCAATAGTTAAAGGCACTTGATTGTGAAGCCTAACAGCCCAGTTGGATTCCCCAGTACCCACATAAAACCAGATGCCCAAAGTGGACATATGTCGGTTTGCAGTGACAAAAAGCCCTGGTGCACCCATTCTCTCTCTGCTTGCAAATAAATAAAAATATTTTAGAAAAAAAAAGAAACATACACTCTACATAAATTTGTGCAAGTGCACTAAGACATGTACAGGAATGTTTATATTTGGGCAATTCATGAAAATCTAAAACTAAAAATGTGTCCATCATACATCAGAATAATACCAATGAGACTTAGAGACACTTGTCTCACAGAAATGTTATGCAAAAGAATTTATAGTATACCATTCCTTTTCATAAAGGTCAGAAACAGGCACAAGTAAAAAAAAAAAAAGTATGGTTACAGGAATCAGGATAATGGTGCCTCTGGGAAGAAAGAAAGGGATCAGTAATTAGAAGAACATGGCGGAGTTCAGGGCTGCTATAATGATAACACTCTCTTTTTTTGACCTGGGTGGTAGTTTCAGAGATGTGTTTACTTTGTAGTAAATCACAGACTTACATATCTCTGATTTTTATACTTTTCTGGATATCTGCTATAATTTAACAAGATAAAAGTTTTTAAAAACCTAACTAAGGTGTGTGTGCTGGCTCATGTCTGTTATCCTAACACTTGGAAGGCCGAGACAAGAGATATGCCCTGGGGCTGGGGAGATTGCTCAGTGGTTAAGGTGCTTGCTTCCAGTGCCTAAGGACCTGGGTTCAATTCCCCAGTACCCACGTAAGCCAGATGCACAAAGTGGTGCATGTGGCTGGAAGCCCTGGCATGTCCGTACTCACTCACTCTCTCTCTCTCTCTCTCTCTCTCTGTATGTACCTCTGCTTGCAAATAGATAAAATATTTAATAAATAAAATAAAAGCTAAGACTATAAATCTTAGAAGAAAACATAAACATATCTTTTTTTTTAAAAAAAAAAGAGAGATGTCCTAAGTTTTATGCCAGCCAAGACTACATAGGGCATTCTAGGCCAAGTCTAAACTAGAGAAGGAAATCCCGTATCTGGAGAGATGGCTCAGCAGTTAAGGCACTTGCCTCCAGTGCCTAAGGCCCCAGGTTCAATTCCCCAGGACCCACATATGCCAGACCCACAAGGTGGTGGCCCTGGTTCTCTCCCTCTCTGTCTCTCTCTCTCTCTCTCTATCTCTCTCTTTCTCTGCTTGAAAATGAATTAAATATTTTAAAAAATAATAATAATAAAATCAAATAAGATAAAGCCTAGTAAATATTTTAAACGGAATAGATGTAACTCAAAATTAAACAGCAAACAACCTGGAGCTGAGCAGGAAACCTCCTCCCTGTTAACCAGATGACAGAAAGCTGGAGAAAGCTATGGCTGCATGCAGCCCTATGGGACAGAGAAGTCATCAATGCTGGTGAAGAGCAGAGGACCTTGCAAGACTTAAGACTGGCCAGCCAGGCCAAATGTGCCAACTGGGGCAATAGTGGCATGTCTATTTGTGGGGGAAACCAACTGCTCTCTAATTGGACTGGAGGCCCACTCCACAGGAGGGAAAACATGCCTGGTAATGAAGACCTAGTGAAAACCCTATGGCAGGAAAGGTCAGGAGCCCTAGGGGAGTAATGCCTGCTGCTGTCTGCCTAAACGCCCATACAAACACTTTTTATAAAATGAGCATACCCACATGATGAATGCTACTCTTGTCTAGAGAAGCTTCTCTTTATCAGATGGTGGTGACCACTGGGATAATGCAAAAGACACCACCACAGTGCTGAGAAGAAATGACAGTGGAGTGTTCAGCACTGGGACATCTCTATCACACTTCCCAAGGCTCAGGGTCTATTGTGGAAGAGGTGGTGGAAAGATTGTAAGAGCCAAAGGAAGGGTAGGACTGCTTACAATGCAATCTTCCAGACACAAAATGGCCTTGATATTCATGACTTTGTAGTGCCTGATAATACCTACGCATAATGGGAGGAAAAGATGATGACACAGAAACAGAGACTAATTGAGAGGGGGAAGAAATATGAGGGAGGGTGGGGAGGGAATCATAATGGCTTATGATCTATGATTATGGAAGCTATCAATAAAAAGTTTTTTTAAAAAAAGAAAATTCAAACAGGCAAAAACAGCATGGTTTCTAAAAGGAGTTCAGCACTACTGATTTCAACATACTTCACCACGGTAAAACTAATAAGAGTATTCTTATGTCTAGACAGTGAATTCCAGTAAAATACAGAATTTTTGAAAGTCTTTTCTAATATCAAACAACTCTCTGTACCTCTGTTGGCTCGATTCTAAAATAAGCTAAATAATTGTACCAAATCTACCTTAAACTCCTATATTTATTGTAAAGGTGCTGAGTTTCTGCAGTGGAACAAAGGAATTCTACACCCTCAGTCTTGTCCTAGTAATGGCAAACATCAAAGAGATGGAAACAAGGTTTTTCAAAAAAATTTTTTCTTAATATTTTATTTATTTGCAAGCAGAGAGATACATACACACACAGAGAGAGAGGAAATCCAGACACAGGCGCCACCTTGTGCATCTGGCCTATGTGGGTACTGGGGAATTGAACCTGGGTCCTTAGGCACCGGAGATAAGTGCCTTAACCACTGAGCCATCTCTCCAGCCCCGGTTTTTCAAAAATTTAAATGTACTTAAGCCAGGTGTGGCAGTACACATCTGTCATCACAGTACTCAGGGGGCTGAGCAGGAGCATCACAAGTTTGAGTATAGCCTCAGCTACGCAGTGAGGCCTTGTCTCAAAAAAAAAAAAAAAAAAAAAGAGGCCAGACTGGCTATAGAGTGAGTTCCAGATGGGACCAGAAGCATTCTAGATTTCAGGATATTTGCACGCGCGTGCGTGGGCGCACGCACGCGCGCGCGCACACACACACACATAAGAGATATCTTGGAGATGAGACCTAAATGTAATCATGAAGTTTGTTTCATATAGATCTTCTATGCATACCCTGAGATTTAAAGATTTTTTTTATTTGCACGAGAGTGTACATTCGTGTGCATAAACGCATGCACACCAGGGATTCTTGCTACTGCAACAAACACCAGATGCTTGTGCGACTTTTTGCATCTGGCTTTACATGGTGGTTGGGGAATTGAACCCAGGCCAGCAGATTTTGCAAGTAAGCACTTTTAACTGCTGAGTCATCTCCCCAACCCCCTGAATTTTATACAAAAATTTTAGTACACCTTTCCTTGCACTTTGGGTGTAGAATTTTCAATTTGTTGTCAGCACTCAAAAGTTTCATACTCTGAAGCATTATGAATCTTGAACTTTCAGATTAGGGATGCTCAACCTTTATTTCAGTTTTATTATTTTTCATTTTGGAGGTTTTTGAAATAGGGTCTTACTATCTTGGCTAGCTTGGAATACTCTATGTAGACCCAGCTGGCCTTGAACTCAGTTATACTCCAGTCTTTCCTTGCAAAGTAATGAGATTACAGGTGTGTACCACCATTCCCAGTTGGGTATAGTTTATTATTTCTCTCAAAATTTCATATACAGGGCTGGGGAGATGCCTCAATGGTTAAAAGCATTTGCTTATAAAGCCCGCTGGCCTGGGTTCAATTCCATAATACCCACGTAAAGCCAAATGCACAAAGAAGTACATGCATCTAGAGTTCATTTGCAACATGAGGCCCTGGCATGCCCATTCTCATTCTCTCTCTGCTTGCAAATAAATAATTTAAAATATCTTTTTAAAGATTTCACATAGAGGACTAGAGAGATGGTTCAGCGGTTAAGGCACTGGCTTGCAATGCCTAATGACCTGGGTTTGAATCCCCAGTACCCACATAAAGTGTCTCTCTTCTATCTCTTTCTCTACTTGCAATAAATAAATATTTTTTTAAGAAACTTCATATAGAGCCAGGCATGGTGGCACAGGCCTTTAATTCAGGAGGCTGAGGTAGAAAGATCAGTAAATTTCAGAACAGCCTGGGGCTACAGAGTAAGTTCCAAAAGTGAGACCCTACCTGGGGGGGTGAGAGAAGGTAGCCTTACAATATAGTCTGAATTATGAGGATATTAAAAATAAACATTCAAAACTGAAGTACACTGTTAGAAATCATATCAGTTACCTGTTTTAACATAAGTATGAAGCTTATTTCCTTCTCCTTCTTAAAATATACTCTGAAAAGGCTGGGTGTAGTGATACACACCTATAATCCCAACACTCAGGAGGCTGCAGCAGGAAAATTGCCCCAAATTCAAGGCCATATACAAGATTGAGGCCAGCCGGGGCTTTATAGCAAGACTTTCTTAAATGCAAAGAAAACCCATCTTAAAGACAAAAAACAAACAGAAGAAAACTCCATGAATGGCTCACTAGGGTGTCATGTAGACAGCTGAACCTGTCCTGAGGCACCCATCATTCACATAAAGGCAGGCTCAACCTTCTGAAGCCCTTGGGGATGAGTTCAAAATTTGTCTAGCCAAACTCTTTCCCCCTCATCATCCTCACCATCCATCTGGTTCCTTAAGTCAGGAGACATAATAAATTCTGACACCTTTCCTCTAACATCGAATCCATCATGAAGGTGTCAATTATTTTCTATCCTGTGCTTCTGCCCCAAGCTCACCATCTCCTTTTCAATATCATTTTTTTTTGAGACAAGGCCTTTTGTTCCCCAGGCAGACTTCAAACTTACTATGTAGCTGAAGCTATGCAGCTGGCACTGAACTCCACATCCTCCTGCCTCCATCTGCCTGGTGCTAGCATTTTCAGGCCCGTGTCACCACACCTGACTATTTTTTTTTAATATAAATAAAATTCTTTTTTTTTTTTTTTTTTGTTTTTTCGAGGTAGGGTCTCACTCTAGCCCAGGCTGACCTGGAATTCACTATGTAGTCTCAGGGTGGCCTTGAACTCATGGCCATCCTCCTACCTCTGCCTCCAGAGTGCTGGGATTAAAGGCGTGCGCACGCCCGGCTTACGCCACCACGCCCGGCTTAAAATTCTTTCCTCAATCTTCAAAAAATCTTCCTATTTTTCTCTCCTACAGTAAACTTTCTTTTTTTTTTTTTAAATATTTTTATTATTCATTTATTTTTTATTTATTCATTTTCAAGCAGAGAGATGTGAGAGAGAGAGAGAGAGAGAGAGAGAGAGAGAGAGAGAGAGAGAGAGAGA
>PVHP010036757.1:0-17732 GCA_004024765.1 Zapus hudsonius
AGCCTCATTTAAATCAGCCAATCATAACCCTGTAACCATGCATCTCGCTTCTGTACCCGCGCTTTTGCCTCCTCACCCTATAAAAATCCTCCACCCCAGCCTGTGGGCACGCTAATCCTCCCAGAGACTAAGTCGCCCCAGGTACCTGTGTATCTGAATAAACCTCTTGCTGTTTGCATCCGCAGAAGTGGTCTCGCTGATCCTTGGGAGGGTCTCCCCAGATTAAAGGGCACTCCAGAGTGAGGGTCTTTCATGAGTATTTGAAAAGAAAGCCAAAATTTCAGAAGATACTGCAAGAGATATCCCACACAGAAGAATCAAGAAATCTACCTCAGAAGAGTTCCAGAAATCAGACACGACAATCACAATCAGTGTGCTAATAACAGCAGCACAGACAACCACCCCCATTAACCCTTCATCATGGCAGGGCTTAAAGCAATCCTCATATATATATCCCTGAATATAAATGGACTTAACTCCCCTATTAAAAAAACACAGACTTGCAGGGTGGATTAAAAAAAATGTATCCTTCCATTTGCTGTCTTCAGGAAATGCACTTTACTTATAAAGATAGCAATCTTCTTAGATTAAAAGAATGGAAAACTGTTTATCAGGCATCTGGAAGTAAAAAGCAAGCAGGTGTGGCTACATTAATCTCTGACAAAACAGACTTTACACCAAAATCAGTTAAAAAGGATAATGATGGTCACTTCTTGATCTTCAAAGGAAAGATATCACCATCATTAACATATATGCACCAAATTTGGATGCAACACAGTTCATAAAGGAAATCCTACTCAAAAATAAAGCAAAAATAGACTCTTATTCCATCATAGTAGGAGATATTAATACAACTCTATCAGCTGTAGACATCAACCAAACAGAAGATCTGCGGGGACATACCAGAGCTTAATAACACCATTGACCATCTGGGGATAACAGAAATTTACAGAACGTTCTATCCCAAAGACGCAGAATGTACATTCTTCTCAGCAGCACATGGGACTTATTCTAAAATTGATCACATCTTATGTCACATATCTTCCTTATACAAATTCAGGAAGATCGATATAGTTCCTTACATCATATCAGACCATAGTGCATTAAAGGTAGAAATTAACAATGGAACAGGATCCAGAAAATACACAAAGTACTGGTGCTTGAATAATTCACTCCTAAAAAATGATTGGGTCATCCAAGAAATAAAACAGGAAATTCAAAATTTCCTAGTAATAAAAGACAGAGAGGTCTCAAATCAATTGCCTAACCACACACCTAAGATTATTGGAATAAACGGAAAAAGCTAACCTGAGGAGCACAAGACAAAAGGAAATAATTAAAATCAGAGATGAGATTAATGAATTGGAAATAAAGAAAACAATTAAAAATATATAAATCAAAGAGTTGTTTCTTAGAAAAAGTTCATAAGATTGAAAAATACTGGCCAATCTATTCAAACGAAGAACTGAGAAAGCCCAAATCAACAAAATCAGAAAGGACAATGATCACAATAAATCCTGAAGACATTGGAAGAATCATCAGGTCATATTTCCAAAATCTCTACTCCACTAAATTAGAGAACCTGGAAGAAATGGATATGTTTTTGGACAACTACGAACTGCCAATGCTTAACCCAGAGCAGATAAAAGCACTAAATAAACCTATCACATCCACAGAGATTAAAGATGTAATCAAAAACCTTCTGAAAAGGAAAAGCCCAGGACCAGATGGTTTCTCAGCTGAATTCTACCAAGCCTTCATCACAGAGCTGAAACCACTATTTCTGAAGCTTGTTAGAAGCATAGAAAAAGAGGGAAGGCTCCCAAACACCTATGAAGCTTCCATTTCCCTAATCCCCAAACCAGAAAAGGATGCAACAAGAAAAGATAACTATAGACCCATATCTCTGATGAACTTAGATGCAAAAATCCTGAGCAAATTCCTAGCAAACCGGATACAATGCTACATCAAAAATATTATCCACCATGAACACATTAGCTTTACCCAGAGATGCAGGGATGATACAATATATGCAAGTCGATAAATGTAATACATCACATTAATGGCTTAACCAGAAAAACCACATGGTTACCTCAATAGCTGCGGAGAAAGCCTTTGACAAAATTCAACACCAATTATGTTCAAAGTTCTGGAAAGAATAGGCATAGATGGCCTATACCTCAATTTAATAAAGACAATTTAAAAACATCCTAAAGCACATATCATTCTCAATGGGGAACAGCTCAAGGAGTTACCACTCAATTCAGAAACAAGACAGAGCTGCCAACTCTCACCACTGCTCTTTAATGAAGTGCTTGAAGTTCTAGCCCAAGTGATAAGACAAAAGAAGGGCATAAAAGGGATACAAATCAGAAGGGAAGAAATTAAACTCTCCCTATTTGCAGATGACATGATTCTTTATATATCAGACACAAAGAATATGATCAGTAACATCTTAAAGGTGATTAATGCCTTCAGCAAATGTGGCAGGATACAAAATTAACACACAAAAATCAGTAGCCTTTCTATATGCAGAAGACAAGCAGACAGAAAAAGACATCAGAGAGACTGTCCCATTTTCTATAGCCTCAAAGAAAATCAAATACCTTGGAATATCACTAACTAAGATAGTAAATGAAATATAAGGAAAATATTGAAACACTCAAGAAGGAAATAGAGGATGTGATAAGATGGAAAGATATTTCATCCTCATGGTTAGGGAGAATAAATACACTTAAAATGGCAATCCTGCCAAAAGCAATCTACAGATTCAATGCCATGCTGATAAAAATCCCAACCTCTTTCTTCACAGATACAGAAACAAATAATCTCTAAATTTATTTGGAAGGGCAAAAGACCTCAGATAGCCAAAACTATTCTAAGTAAAAAAATCCTACTCAAGAGGTATCACCATGCCTGACTTCAAAACATACCACAAAGCTATAGTAATGAAAACAGCATGGTACTGGCATAAAAACAGAAAGACAGATCAATGGAACAGGATTGAAGACCCAGCTTTAATTGAAAGTAACTTCAGTTATTTGTTCTTTGTCAAGGGACCAAGAATATACACTAGGCCAAAGATAGCATCTTCAACAAGTGGTGCTGGATGAAATAGATAAACACTTGTAAAAAAATGAAAATAGACACACTCCTTACACCATGCACAAAAATCAACTACAAAAGTATCAGAGACCTTAATATAAATCTTTAACCCTGAACACCCTGGAAGAAAAAATAGGAGGAAGTCTACATGAAATAGGAGTAGGGAAAAATTTCCTGAGCGAAGCTCCACTAGCCCAGGAAATACAGCATACACTTAACCAATGGGACCTGATCAGGCCCAAAAGCTTCTGTTCAGACAAACAAACCATACTCAGAACCAATAGACCCCCTTCAAATTGGGAAATGATTTTTTCCAGCTATAACTCAGACAGAGGCCTAATTTCCAGAACCTACAGAGAACTCAAAAAATTTAATAACAAAAACCCAAAATGCCCCCTCACAAAAATGGGGTACTGACCTCAACAGAGAATTCATGGAGGAGGAAACACAAATGACCTTGACTCATCTAAGAAAGTGCTCAGCATCCTTAAGCATCAGGGAAATGCAAATCAAAACCACAATGAGATACCACCTCACCCCTGTCAGAATGGCAATCATAAAGAAAACCAACAACAATCGTTGCTGGCGAGGATGCAGGGAAAAAGAACCCTCATTCACTGATGGTGGGATTGCAAACTTGTTGAACCATTATGGAAAGCTGTGTGAAGACTCCTAGACAGAATGGACATAGAACTACCAATGGACCCAGCTATCCCTCTACTAGGCATTTACCTGCAAGATGCCACATCTTGATGCAGAAAATTTTGTACAACTATATTTATAGCAGCTCAATTTATAATAGCCAATAGCCCCATGTCCCGGCCACAGGTCCCTTCCCTCACTGAGCTGTTGACCAATGTGACACATGAGGTTCCAAAAACAAGACAGAATTCTGTCAAAGCTCTTAAACGCCTTCCCAGGCCTGAGGCAAAACCCTGTTGCTGAAGAAACCACAGAATACCATCGTTCAGCATCCAGAGACGCTTTGAGGTCTGGAATGGTAACCAGTCCCCAGATGGCAGTTACTGCAGTGCTGGAAGGCACTACACAAGCTGCCAGGGGAAGATGATCAACGACAGCTGGAGGAAACACACCACTGGCATGAAACACTGTCTGCAGCCATGAGTAGGCTGACCACACCTCCTACTGGGAGAGAACGGCAAACCAAGAAAGCGCACTTGTGCAATGGAGGAGCCTGGGCCTGGGGGAGACAATCAAAAGCTATTAAATTCGGCCAAATAATCCAATCAGTGAGGGGTAACACTTGATTAGAACTGGGGATTCAAGGTGATATGCACCAGATCCCATACGCTTAGTCTCCCAAGAAAAGATGCACTATGCGAGTGACTGCCGGGGAGGCTACTAAAAATAGAATCTTGGTAATCCAGTATGGTGTATATTTGTTAACCTATTCTGATCTCACTCTCCTATGGAGATTGTGTTTGTATTTTTCAGGATGCAGGGAGAGAGCTTTGGCCCAAATAACCCTACCAACTGACAGCAGGCAGAAAGCTGAGTTCCTGACAAGAGATGAGTCACCACAGTCATATCATGGAGGATCCATATGGAACCCTGCAGAGAATGATGGGATTGACAAGGGACCCACAGCCACAGTCATTCAATCAACACAGGATAAGCCAGTGAGACAGAAACTAATGATTTTTGACACAAAGACCCCTAAGCTCACAACATTAAAGCAGACTTCATACTCACCCACCACGACTCACGGAACTGAGTTGAAGAGGGGGCGTAAAGATTGTGAGAGCCGTGGTGGGGGAGAATATCAGAAGCATGGCAACCCTCAGTAATAACACATTTGGGTCAGGAGAACCTGGCTGAAGACTGGGCTATCAATGGTCTCCTACCACAAAGACTGATACAGACAGCCCATGGAGGAGGATATCCAGCTGACTGGGGATGGGGAAGGGGGGCAATCAGGAAATGGGGATAACAACTCATTGTTGTCCCATGAAACAATGTAACTCATTATGGACAATAAAAATATTAGAAAAATAAAAAAAATTAAAAATTGAAATCAATTTTATGACTTCACTCAGCCCTTAACTTGCCAAAATGTTCAAACTAAAACCAATATACAAGCTTCATCGCACTCAGCAGGGTGAGTACTTTTTGTCGGATCTGGTTGCAAACTGCCAAGCAATATGGCATAAAAGCATTTGCATGGCTATACTCTCACCCAGAGAAGATATTCCTCAGTTTGAAGGCCAGGCTATACATCACTAGCTTAATCAGCAAACATGTATCTCCTCCTCCTATGCTGTGCCAGGTCAGTCAGAAAATAAACAAAAACAACTGAACAAAGTGACTTCCCCCTCAACTGTTCCAACTTTGTCTCATCTACTCCATCTGCATAGGGAAGAAGTCAGACAGAGAAACTGAAATCTACCGCTTAAGAGAACCAAAATTCCAATACACTGCAGTGGCAGGCAGATCCTCTCTGTCTGTCTGTCTGTCTGTCTGTCTGTCTGTCTGTCCGTGTGTCCGTGTCTCTCTCTCTCTCTCTCTCTCATCAGTGAAAGGCAGATTGAACTTGCTATGCTATATCATTTACAATGATTCTCTTAAAAATGTGATTAGTGCTTTGATGAGTCTATTTCAGACTTTCAGGATTAAAAGTGTTGAGGCTCCTGCTACCAGCACTGTCTATCAGCACGAGTCTATCATCTCAGAGTCTTCTAAATCCCACTTTCAGTCACATGTATTTCCAGTGAAGGAGCACAGATAATTTAAGATCACAAACTCAGTAGCTAAAAAAACAGCACTGTCTAGTGATTTGTCACTTTTCATTAAGAATTTAGCATGAATCACTTTATCAGATTAATTTTTGGTCATCAAATGGTTTTAGAAAGATATTTTTGCATACCTGAGGATATCGAAGATCAAGGTCCATGAGCTTTCAAGATTTTATCAGTGCAAAAGTTTATAGGAATGGAAGGGGAGGTGAAAAGGGCTGACAAACAGCCCCTGCTCTCTAAGAGACAGCATACATACATATGTTTGTGTGAACATATATTAAAGAATCATAAAAATAACACCTGTATTGCTCAAAATAAAGCAAGAAGGCTTGTAAGAAGGTTTTCATTAAACAGAAAACCAAAGACCTGGGAAGAAGTGAAATCATATTACCTAATTATCAATGTTATTTTTCTTCAAATAATTCTTCAAGCATTATTAATCTTACTCTACTCTAAAGCACCCATTTTAACACTCCTGTACAACACTGTTAAGTTCCAAATTCAAATTATATTTTCTCATTTTTTAAAGTGTCTTCATTCCATTCCATGAGTATAGATAGACATCTGGTGTATAGACATGCTTTGGAATCTATTGATGAAAGTTGTCTTTATTTAAAAGGAAGGTCTAGTCTCTCAAAGTCGTTATGGCCAGTGGTTTCACAACAAATCATTCTCAGACAGGCTAAATAGGTGAGTTTTATGTGCATTATAAATTTCTTGTGATGGTTGAGTCATTTAACATGAAGGCAGAAAGGCTTAGAGCAACAATACAGCATTACAGTCAAAGACATTTCAGCCAGTGGTCATGGCGGCTCAGCAAATAACAGTGTTCTTTGACTGATCATGTACCATACAGACTGCAAGTACTGGGGTTCTAAACCTCCTAGTATGTTGTTGGCAAGATGAGAGGCAGAGACAGGAAACCACAATAGCAATAGCAAGAACAAGAGAGGAAGCCTGCTTCAGATAGAGGTGGATGGGAAGTACTTATACCTGGAAGCTGTTCTCTGACCTCTGCATGCATGCTCTGGCATGTCTATGCGTGTGTGCCTGTGCACAAATGCACACACAGACACACACACACACACACACACACACACACACACACAGAGGTAAATCTTTACTTTAGAATGCAGTACTCAACAAGCAGAATTGTTCCTATGTTGAGAATTTATTTTAGCTTTGTGTGCAAGATACAGATTTTCATGAGAACAGGCAATGTGAATAGAAGCAATCTGATAAAAGCATAGATACATAGATGATTAGCAGCCGTTTTCTCAGCATAGTTTCCATGAACTAAGACAAAACTTTAGCTTTTCTATACAAAAAAAAAAAAGGAAACCTGCTTTCTCCTCTCCATTATGTAAGATGACAGTTGTTTTAATGGTAAGAAATGCATTGAAGATAGAATTTTACTTAAAGACTTAGACAATCATAGGTACATTTCATTATTGTAGACATTAATGAGATGTTTTCAAAATTATTATATAAAATTTGTTAAGAATAATAATTTATTTTATAAAAACTAAAGCTAATTTTAGCAGGGTTTTAGGCTAATATTTCTGAAACTTTCACTACTGCAAATCATCATAATATAAAAGAATGAAGATTGACATTGGGCTTCTTTTTTTAATAGTTGATATTCATTGTAGAAAATAATGCATTTTACATGTCTTTGACTATATAAACCTCTGCTAGCCATTTAGTATGACAATATGTGTCTAACCTTTTTGCTTCATGAAAATGATAAAATGGAAATGACGACAATAAGGAAATATGATAATTAATATATATTGGTAGAATAAATGTTACTGTTTCAAAAATACATTGAATTTTAGGAAAAGTGTATGCCATTCTGTATATTTTCTCATTCTGTCTTAAATACTGCATCATACCTGGATATTATGTTTGGCTAAGCATTTAAGAAGATGGCCCCTGCTAGAAAATCAAGTGATCATGAGACATTTCTTTTGGTTACCATCTAGATTGAGAATAGATCCAAACATTTTAAGGGGGACAGGAAAGAAGATTTTGAAGTCTGCTGATCTGCATTCCAATAGAAATCATATGTAAGAAATACAAAGATCATTTGACATGTGACATTAAAAAAGCCAGCCCATGGAATACTGTTAAATCTCTTCAACTGCCAAAATGCAAAAAGATACAGTAGAAAATACATTGGTTAAGAGATCTAAATTATTTTTAATTACACATTATTAAACTATTGTATTTTGGGATGCATATTTGAGTGATAAGTTTTTAGGAAAACAAATACATGTCTATGATGGTCACTATATTGGTTGTGTGTGTGTGTGTGTGTGTGTGTGTGTGTGTGTGTGTGTGTGTACTAGGAAGGATGGAAATTTTCTGAAATGGTTTAAGAGGTTCTAGTTTTGGCATTAAGGATAGTAAAAAATGGGTGCATTAATAGTAATGGGAATTCATTAACTACATATTTGTTTTTTAAAAATATTTCCTGCATTTTTTTACCTATAAAATCGAAATTAATCATAGTTTAAGAAGTGAAAGTTATACAATCCAAACAAATTTTAAAAGCCAAATTCTTACACTTCTAATTGATAGAAAGTGAGTGTTGGACTTTAGTTGTAGCACTGTGTGAGAATATTTACCTAGCACTTGTACTGCCTTGTACTCCATCTACAGGATCAAAATCAACATGACCTAGTGAAATGAGGATGGTCATGATCCCAATATATCATGACCCCATTTAGTTGTAATCATGAAAACAACTTGATTGAAACAATCAAAAAATGTTTCAGTTTTAAAAATCTTTCAGGGAATTATGCTTTTATTAAAGAGTGTATTTTCTGTCCTATTGGTAAACAGAGGCAGCAAATGAGCACTTTAGGGAAATGATGAGAAGTATCACAAATGTATGAAAAGCCAAAAAATATTCACATTATGATTTCTTCCCCATTCAAATTTCAATTGAATTTGAATTTTACTTGAATTTATTAATTTTCAGTAAATTTATTAATATGGACAGTGATATTTTTCAATTTCTAGAAAATAATAATTTTCCCATGAAAACAGATAGGAAATTTAATTCAGTTAACTATTACTTTTCATATAAATTTAATGGAATTTATAAATTTTGTTAACCAAGACAAACTAAGGAAGCAGATATCTGTGTTAAAACTGGAGACTGCTAAATTAAATGCCTTAGTTTGATTGAACCTATTCTGATTACCAATTCAATAAATATAATTTTTGGTTTGAGTCCATGAATTTAAATTAAGCTTTCTATGTCTTCAAAACTCCATTCATGAAAAGTTTGTCTCAGAAAGATCATACCTTAGCTTATTATGCGAAGGAAACATAACTTTCTAATCCAATTAATTCATTTATTTTCTTTACTTTTATTTATTTGTTGCTTTTTTTTTTTTTTTTGGTTTTTCAAGGTAGGGTCTCCCTCTAGTCCAGGCTGACTTGGAATTCACTATGTAGTCTCAGGGTGGCCTTGAACTCAGGCATCCTCCTACCTCTGCCTCCCAGTGCTGGGATTAAAGGAGTGCACCACCACACCCAGTTTATTTGTTGCATTTTTGACCTTTGAATTGTGTTATAGTTACATGATTTTAATTTTAGTTATTTACAGCTTGCTTTTTGAATTAATTTCAAACCTTGTTATTTTCTATATAAAATATGTTAATAAATTGCATTTAAAATGTTAATTATTCTAATAACATTTTAAATTACCACATTAAATTTAATAGAATAAAAGCCAATGTCCACAAAGGTGACTCAAATGTTTTGAAAGTCTGTTAAAAGAGAAAAAGTAAAAAAAAAAGCAATCTTCCATTCCTGTGTAATTAGGAAAATTAGTTTATAATAATGTCTTAAGGAAAGTTAAAATTTTAAAATGTCTTTATAATGTTCTTGTATTAACTTTAATGATTTTTCTATAGATTTGGCATATGCACTGTGGTTTATTGAATATATAAGTATTTGACTTTATCAGGTAATTATTTATAGCAGTAAATTATACTTTTTATACTGTTATGAAACAAACTAGATCTTTTTTCACTTGCTCAAAATAGGTGATTCAATATATTTGTTATAAGTTTAAAAAGAATTAAAGTAACATATAATTATGAGACATTATTATAACAGTAATTTCACAGAGTGGAATGCAGGATATATAAAATATGTTCTGAATTATACAATCTACATTATTTCAAATTTTATGTCATAAAATACTCTCAGGCATTTTATTTGGCCTCTAGATTTAAGAATGGACATACTGACATTAAATATTTTACACAGTATTTTCTCTAGATAGATAGTAAATTGTATTGACCATTTCAAACCTTATAAAAACCATAGAAGATAAAGCAGAAGTATACAGTATTAAGCAGTATGATTATTTTCTGAATATCAAAGAAATCAAGTACACTGATACTCATTGTGGTTTACAAACCAACATGAACACCACTTGCAGTCTTATTTCAAATGGTCACTAAATAAAATGTCCTTCATAATAAACTCAGCCTGATTGGACTACTTGAGATTTCTTAAAAACAAAACAAAAAATACATGAATTTATTTTTTTTCTTTTATTTTCTGGTGAGACATAAATTTTCTAAAATCCAAAATATTTTTTTCTCAAGGATATCTAATTAAAATTGAATCATCAAAAAGTCAATATCCCTATTTTCTAATCTTGGTGGAAAAGAAGCCTATTCTAGATAAGAGGCTATTAACATGTACAAATGGCTTAATCAAATTAGCCAATTCTCTTCTCCAAACTCTCCAGTGCATTTCCATTAACTTGCTTCAGTATGTAATGTCCTCCTATCTTCGTTTTTAGTAGAGTTAGCCTTTATCCTCTAGTGCAATGTATTCTCTCCATTACTTTGCCTGATTAACAGGTATGTTGCAATTTTTCTTTCACAAAGTCCTCAGTTTATCCATCCATTAGGATCTTCGAAGATCAAGCAAGGTCCCCAAATATTTTCATGCTTAATAAGGTTGAGAAGCACTACTCTGTGCAATAACATTGGTCATTACTTGCTGGTACATAATAGACAGTGAGTGAAAATAAAATAGAAGAGGGACATGGAAAGGTTCAACAATTACCACTAAATTTAATGCTATTATAATGAAAAAATTTTTTTCCATTACCTAATTATTTTGTTATGTGTTTAACACAGTGGTCTACCTTCATTGTTTCTTTAAAAACTCATAAAATAGAGATTTATTGTTTTATTTTAAGCTGAATTACTTAAAATGTAATGAAATAATTATAAGGTTATTTTAGGTGATGGAAACGGTCTTACATGTTAATCTTTGTACCTGTTATATACGAATTTCTGGGTTCTCTCTACTGTTTTATTGACCTGTGCATGTTTTATGACACTATTATGTTTTGGTTGTGATAGCTTGCCATATATTGAACTTGTATATGCTCTATTTGTGTCATTTATTGTTTTCAATTTAGAAAGGCACATTTCAAAGGAGGGGTCACTGAAGAAATAATGCTGAAGGTGTTTTTTGCTCCTCAAGGTCAGGGTTCATCTCCCCTGGATAAACAAATCTGTCAACATTGCCCATCCAGAACCAGATTTTCGAAGTGAAAAGATGCAGGATATAAAGGGGCTTGAATTTTCTAATGGTTCTGCTGCTGATGAGACATTCACTGAAGGCTGACAACTTGATGAAGATTCTGCCTGGGAAATAAGAAGCACAGTTGCAAGGGTGGGGGTGCTAAAACCTTTTGGAGAACAGAGGATTCCATAAGGAGTCCCAAGTCATAGATATGGGGGTGCAGAATTTAAACTTTACCTTTCTTGTTTTCAATCTTGCTTTGGTAAATCTTTCCTTGCTACTCTGCCCCCTACACCCCACCGGAATTCCTCATTTTTGGAATGTGAATGTTTACTCTGTGTCATTATGAATTGGAAGTAATTAACTTGTGGTTTTTTTTGTTGTTGTTTTTGGACTATAATTTTATATACATAAGAAAATCTTCACATTTTACAGGACTCACAGTGAAGAGTTTGTTTTAAGTCTCAGTGAGACTTTCGACTTTTGAACAGTGCTGGGACTGGTAAAGAATATAGGAACTTTTAGAGTTGGACCAAATGCATTTTGCATTAAGAGATGATGGTGAGTCTATTGGTGTCATGGGTTGAATGTAATGGTTTTCGTGTAAAGGGCTCCCTATGACCTCATGTGTTTGTTATTAAGGCACATATTTAACTCCAAGTTGCTAGGGGAAGTGTGGCACGCTGGATAGGCCTTAGTGTTTTATGGCCTAATCCCACTTGCCAAAGGGAGCTCATTCTCTCTATTTCCTCTCATTGGGTATCTGACACCCAGCTGTCTTCTCTTGCCATGCTTTCCCCAACAATAATGATGCTTTTCATCTAAACTGTGAGCTGAAAATAAACTTTTCTTTTCAATTATTTGCTTCTGGTCAGGTGATTTCTCCCAGCAAACAGAAGTTAACTGCAACAGTCTAAGACACAATAATTCTGAAACAAGGCAAAAAAGCAACAATAATGTTGTTTATAACTGCAATGAAATCATGGGTTCTTAATATTGTGTGTGTGTGCATATGTGCAGATGCAACTATGTGCACATGAGAGATAAATGAACTTCTTTTGTAGACTGTGGACTCCTTTTAAGTTTTACACACATAAAATAACAAACCTATGCTATATTGTGATAAAACTAGCTATATTAAAGCCAGTTATCAGGGTTTTACTCATTTCAAGGGACCCCCCTCCTACTTAACAACAGTTCTTTCTTTCCATATCTTAAGCTCTTTAATAAAATTTTTCTAAACTCGAAAAAAGCTGTTACCATAATGCAGTTAAAAATTTATTAATTACGTAGTAGCATTTATTTCTTTATATGACAAGTTAGTGGTAGCTAACCCGAATGTTGGAATAAAAATAAATGCAAATAATATTTGAAAAATCTGTAGTTAATATAATGTAGAATTTATGACAAAAAATTTTTGACTTCATTAGTTTATGAAATCAGAATTTCTGTTAGTGAACATTAATGACTATGACCTGTATTTATAGTTGACTAACAAATTAAATTACATTTTGATAAAACAAAAATGGACATACATGTGCAATATATTGGTTCATATATGAATTTAGACCTTATCTCCAGGGAAAAGGGATACCACCAAATTTTTTAAAGTATAAATGCTCATCAAATTTGTCTTTAAAAATCCTTTAATCCATTATATATAGAAAAGTTCTTATCAATAAGCTTGGTGAAGTATTAAATTGGAGACAGGGAGAATCAGCTTAACAAAATATTCAGGATGTAAAATATTTAAGACTGGCTGAAAAATAATTCACACTGAGAATGAGCAGTTTCAAAGAGGATACTGGACTTCTGACTTTTATAACTGGAGGGATAGCATCATGTATTTAGGTATCAAAAAAAGAAGGCAATCTAATTCTTATTTTGGATGAAGCTGTAAAGCCTTATACATATAATGCATTCTTAGTCCATGTCTACAACTGCCTGCACTACATATGGTTATCAAGGATTTTGAGAAACTATCTTTTCCTGCCATTAAGAGAAGAACCATTTCTTTTTGCTTCTCATCTTGATGCTATAATATTAGTTTTGTGCCTGTGTGTACACAGATGTGTGCTCATGTACTTATATGTGTGGGAAGCTGCATGTGCTCCTGTGCGTGCGTGTGTGTGTGTGTGTGTGTGTGTGTGTGTGTGTGTCAGAGTTTAACATCTGATATCTTCCTCAATTACTCTCCATATTTTTTGAGGCAGGATTACTCACTGAATCTAGACCTCATGAATTCAGTGGGACTAGCTAGCCAACAAGACTCAGGGATCCTCCTATCTCTGCCTCGGTAGTTCTAGAATCACAAGTCCATGTCCTTGAGTCTGGCTTTTTTTTATATCTTTGTTTTTAGTTTTACCCATATTTTTAATTTTTTTTTTATTATCCACAATTAGTCACATTGTTTAGTGGGCAAACAATGAGTTGTTATCCCCAATTCCTCATTGTCCCCCTCCCCTATCCCCAGTCAGCTGGATATCTTCCTCTGTGGACCTTCTGTGTCAGTCTTTGTGGTAGGGGACCATGGATAGCCCAGTCTTCAGCCAGGTTCTCCTGACCCAAGTGTGTTGTTACTGAGGGGTACCATGCCTCTGATATTCTGCCCAACACGGCTTTCACAATCTTTCCGCAACAAATTCCGCTCAGTTATCTGAGTCATGGTGGGTATTAAGGATGCTTTGATGTTGCAAGTTTAAGGATTTATGTGTCAAGAATAATTGGTTTCTGTCTCACTGGCTTATCCTGTGTTGATTGAATGGCTGTGGCTGTGGGTCCCTTGTTCATCCCCACATTCTCTGCAGGGTTCCCTATGGATCCTCCACAATATGACTGTGGTAGCTCATCTCTTGCCAGGATCTCCTTTCTGCCTGTGGTCAGTTGGTGGGGTTATATGGACCACAACTCTCTCTGTATCCTGAAAAATACAGTCTCCATTGGAGAGTGAGATCAGTTTAGGTTAACAATATATATATATATACATATATACATATATATATGTATATATATATATATATTATTCTGTATTACCTAGTTTCTATTTTTAGTAGCCTCCCCGTCAGTCGCTCTCATAGTGAATCATTTCTTTGGAGACCAAGAGTATGGTATCTGGTGCATATCACCCTGAATGCCCAGTTCCAATCAAGTGTTTCCCCCTCACTGAGTGGAATATTTGGCCAAATTTAATAGCTATTGATTGTCTCCCCCAGGCCCAAGCTCCTCCTTTGCACAAGTGCTCTTTTCTGGTTTGCTGTTCTCTCCCAGTAGGAGGTATGACCAGCGTACTCATGGCCCCAGACCATGTTTGATGCCAGTGGTCTGTTTACTCCAGCTGTCGTTGATCAGCTTCCCCTGGCAGCTTGTGCAGTGCCTTCCAGCAATACACTAACTGCCCTCTGGGAGCTGGTTACCATTCCAGACCTAGAAGGGACTCTCGATGTTGATCAATGGCATTCTGTGGCTTCTTCATCAACAGGGTTTTGTCTCAGGCCTGGGGAGGGTGTTCAAGAGCCTTAAAAGCATTCTATCTTATTTTTGGAACCTCATGGGTCACATTGCTCAACAGCTCAGTGAGGGAAGGGACCGGTGGCCGGGACCTGGGGCTGTCAGACTGCTCAATTATTCACAGACTTAGATATTCTACCATACTACTCATGGTCCCTCTTACCAGTTGACGCCCACTACTTACTCTTTAGGTTACAGTATGCTCGTGAGGATTTTATGTTTTGGAAACTAATATGGTTTAACTTCATGTTTAAGCCATTCCCCTCCCCCTCCCCCTTCCCTTACCCCTCATTCATAACCTCTCACTTCTTTCTACTAGTCTGCATAAAGAAAACAGTTATCCTGGTTAAGGACTGCATATGAGGGAGAGTATGCGGTGTTCAATTCTCTGTTGTTTTGAGTGTTCGCTTAGTAAGATCTGCTCAAAGTCAGACCATTTTTTCCTAAATTTCGATATGTCATTTTTCCTTTCAGCTGAGTAGAGTTCCATCATATAAATATACCACAGTTTCGCTGTCCATTCCTCCATGGATGGACATTTGGGTTGATTCCAATTCTTGGCTATTATGAATTGAGCTGATATAAATACAGTTAGTTGTACATAATTTTCTGCATCAATATGTGGCATCTTGCAGGTAGATGCCTAGTAAAGGGATAGCTGGGTTCATTGGTAGTTCTATGTCCATTCTGTATAGGAGTCTCCACACTGCTTTCCATAACAGTTGAAAAAGTTTGCAATCCCACCAGCAGTGAATGAGGGTTCCTTTTTCCCCGCATCCTCACCAGCAACGATTGTTCTTGGTTTTCTTTGATTGCCATTCTGACAGAGGTAAGATGGTATCTCATTGTGGTTTTGATTTGCATTTCCCTGATGCTTAAGGATGCTGAGCACTTTCTTAGATGAGTCAAGTCCATTTGTGTTTCAACCTCCGTGAATTATCTGTTGAGATCAGTACCCCATTTTGTGAGGAGGCATTTTGGGATATTGTTATTAATTTTTTGGGGTTCTCTGTAGGTTTTGGAAATTAGGCCTCTGTCTGTGTTGTAGCTGGAGAAAATCATTTCCCAATTTGAAGGGGGTCTATTGTCTCTGAGTATGGTTTGTTTGCCTGTACAGAAGCTTCTGAGCCTGATCAGGTCCCATTGGTTAACTGTTTGTTGTATTTCCTGGGCTGTTGGAGATTTGCTCAGGAAATTTTTTCCAACTCCTATTTCATGTAGAGATCCTCCTATTTTTTTCTTCTACAGTATTCAGGGTTACCAGATTTATATTAAGGTCTCTGATCCATTTGGAGTTGATTTTTGTGAATAGTGAAAGGAGTGGGTCTATTTTCATTTTCATACACATATTTATCCAATTCCTCCAGCACCATTTGTTGAAGATGTTATCTTTGGCCCAAGGTACATTCTTGGCCCCATTGTCAAAGACCAAATAACTGAAGTTATTTCAATTTAAAGCTGGGTTTTCAATTCTGTTCCATTGATCTGTCTTTCTGTTTTTATGTCAGTACCATGCTGTTTTCATTACTATGGCTTTGTAATATGTTTTGAAATCAGGCATAGTGATACCTTCTGAGGAGGATTTTTTTACTTAGAATAGTTTTGGCTATCTGAGGTCTTTTGCTTTTCCAAATAAATTTAGAGATTATTTTTTTCTATGTATGTGAAGAAAGAGGATGAAATTAATCGGCAAAGCATTGAATCTGTAAATCGCTTTTCGCAGGATTGCCAATTTTACTATATAGATTCTCCCTATCCATGAGCATACAATATCTTTCCATCTTCTCATGTCCTCCTCTATTTCCTTCTTGAGTGTTTCAATATTTTCCTTATATAAGTCCTTTACAACCTTGGTTAGTGATATTCCAAGGTATTTGATTTTCTTTGAGGCTATAGAAAATGGGACATTTGATTTTCTTTGAGGCTATAGAAAATGGGACAGTCTCTCTGATGTCTTTTTCTGTCTGCTTGCCTTCTGCATATACAGAGGCTACTGATTTTTGTGTGTTAATTTTGTATCCTGCCACATTGCTGAAGGCATTAATCACTTTCAAGAGGTTACTGATACTATTCTTTGGGTCTGATATATAAAGGATCATGGTATCTGCAAAGAGGGATATTTTAATTTCTTCCTTTCTGATTTGTATCCCTTTTATGCCCTTCTCTTGTCTAATCGCTTGGGCTAGAACTTCAAGCACTATGTTAAAGAGCAGTGGTGAGAGTGGGCAGCCTTTTCTTGTTCCTGGATTGAGTGGGATCTCCTTGAGTTGTTCCCCATTGAGAATGATCTGTGCTTTAGGATTTTTGTAAATTGTCCTTATTAAATTGAGGAATAGGCCATCTATGCCTATTCTTTTGAGAGCTTTGAACATGAAGAGATGTTGAATTTTGTCAAAACCTTATCCACATCTATTGGGACGACCATGTGGTTTTTGTGTTTGAGCCAATTTAAGTAATGTATTACATTTATCAACTTGCATATGTTGAACCATCCCTGCATCTCTGGGATAAAGCCAACTTGGTCAGGGTTGAAAATGTTTCTGAAGTTGCATTGTATCTGTTTTGCTACAACTTTGCTCAGGATTTTTGCATATAAGTGTTGGACCCAGCCTGGCTGCATATCTGAGTTTTAATATGCATCCGGATGAGAGCATGATAGCTCGTGCCTTTGTTCCTAGCACACCTGTGCCCCCAGGAGGCAGGGGGATGGCTGACAGCCCTAAATCCTGTTTACAAGTGCTAATAGGTTTTACTCCTGCTGGCTGAGTTCCTGTGTTCCTGTTTACTGAGCCCCCT
>PVHP010036758.1:0-17732 GCA_004024765.1 Zapus hudsonius
TTCTATTTCTTGACAAAGGCTGCTGCAATGGACACAGATGAAGAGACAGACACAGCAAGATATATGGGAGGGGTGCAGGGCCTCCACGCTTTTTCCGGATGCACCCTCTAGGAACCTTATGAGTGTCACTACCTGCAAATTCTCCAAACCCCTGGCCTATTATGGAGATTTTGGTGCATTGCCATGATTGCCAACAGACTGGGTGGGAAACCCAGAAAGGACTGTTTGTTATTCGTTCTAGCCTCTTTGGGCAAAATTCCTCAACACAGAGTAAGAACAGGACTCATCTGGAACGAGGAAGGTCTTATGACGACCTCCATGCAAAGCAAGTCAGTGAATTTCCCTATGACCTGCTAAAAAGGCAGAAGAAGATGAGATTTTCTAAGACTTACCTTGGGGAAGAGAAATTTAGTTTCTACAATCTGCCTTGGGTAGGAATTTTGAGCTAGGAACCATGGATAAAAACCAAAATGTATTTTATCAGTCACATGATGTCTCCTCAGAAAGGATGTACAGGCATGTGACCATAGGGACTATCTGCTGGAGACATGACCTAGAAGACACCAATAATCTGTCATTTGATAAATGCACATATGAATGATCACTTTCATTTCCTCTCAGTTTTGAACTCCCAAGTTTTGTCTTTCCTAATTCATTCCTATCCACAACCATTATTCAGGTCTCAGAAAAAATCACTAGATCTGAAACGCCTCTGTAACATCTCCTACCTTGCCTCTTAAAGTGTTGAATCTAAGCTCCGCCCACCAAAGCCAGCAGGTGCACATGCAGCCCTGGCCCCTGCTCCTCCAAGCTCACATGTGGCCCAAGTTGGAGACCTGAGGCAATGTGCACCCCCTGGAACAAACCCTCCTCTGCTCTGGACCCCCACCTCCCCCACAAAGTGCTCATGACATGTCTTGAACAAGTCTTCATTTGGAATTCTGAAGTCTATTGTACCCCATGAACTTGGGCAAAATGCACACGACCACAACCTCCTACCCCCTTATCCTCCCACTGGCCTCAGAACATGCTTCTGCTTCCCAGTTGGGCTGGCAAGTGTCCTGTCCCCTCTGCTCTCTTAGCTGAAGCCCTGTCTGTCTCTTTTACTCAGGGCTTTCTTCTCTTAGGAGCTGTGTCGGTTAATTTCTGCTGTCAACTTGATCAGATCAGGAATCAAGTAAGAGATGCACACCTGTTGGGCAGGTCCATAAGAGTGTTTCCACGAAGGATTAACTAAGAAAGACCTTCCCCCAGAGTGCATACACACATTTACACACACACGTGCAAATGAATACATAAAAATTTTAAATAAATAAGGGCAGTTATGCCTTTTCCCTACCTGTCTGTCCCTGCTACTTGCTAAAACTTTTGCTGCTATCCTGTACAGACACAGAACCCATTACCAGCTTTCCAAGATGGACTGAAGACCAGCAGCTCTTCAGGCATCTTCCAGACCTTCAGTGCCAGATTGGCACTAGGCATCCAGAGTTCTTGTACTCTCCAGCCATTGTTGGACTGTCCAGCCTGTACTGTGTAAACTAATCTAATAAAGCTCCTTTATGATATACATTCATTCTATCAGTCCAGTTCCTCTAAAGAACCCTAGTTAATACGGGGGCTTTTCTCATACAGTGCTCTTATGAACACACCCCTGTTCCTTCACCTCAGTCAATCCCATGAAGAGCTAGACCCAACCCCACCTTCAGCTCTCAAGCCAATTACCATTCTTTCCCAAAGGACTCCCTATCTCTTCAGACTGAGCCACACTATACTCTCATCACCACTGTTTAACTTGTCTTTCCTGTTAGAATGTACACTCTGTGAAGGCAGGAAAAGTTTGTTTTGGTTTCACAGGGTCCTACTGCATCTGACCCAGGGCCCAGCTCGAGGAGGTGACCAACTGTCCTGGTTTCTCTGGAATTGCTCTGGTTAAAACACTAAATGTTCTTTTTTTCTGAGAAACTCCTCAGTAATGAATACATGGGAACACATGATCATCCTAAATTGTATACTCAATAATTTCAAATGCATGATAAGCAAATATTTCCTTAATATCATTATAGGAAAGCTACAATGAAAAAGGCAGGGCTACATAAAGCACTTACCTAACATTCCTAACACCCTGGGTTTGATCCCAGACAGTGGATTAAAAATTAAAATAAAAACCCCATAATTAATAAATGTTCGGAAGTGCAATGATCATAATGCTATTTCAGAAAGGTTTAAACAAAGGTAAATTCTATTAGAAGGCAAGCAATGGAGGATAACCTTTTGTGGAAACTAGTGCCTCTCCCTTTAATCTGAAAGTTCCTTAATATTCTTGCAAATGTTTTAAATTTCATTAGGAAAACAATGAGCCACATATTTAGGATACATCTTAAATTTCTGTTATTAAATTAAAAAAAAGAAACTTAAGGCATCTCTTTCACTGACACAGCAAGTATCTTGAAGCTTCATGAAGAACTATAGTTTTTTTAGGGGTTAAATGGAATGGGTTTGAAGAATTCTGCTAATGATTACTGGAAGGGATATGGGTTGCTGATACTTAATATTCGTAAGCAATGTGGAGAGAGAGGGAGAGACAGTTTTGGAATTCTCCCTTCCCCCTCCTCCTACTCTAAGTTCTTGTCCTCTAATGCCAAAGAATTGCACACAGGGACAGAACTAAATTTTAATTACACATTTATTCTAATTTAGTAAATTAGGAAAAGGAGAGTTGGATGGGGAAATTTCCCAGTCACCATGTGGGAAGTTACAGAGTTCTCCAGCCACCAGTTTGGGGAAAACATGTGTCAGAGAGTTCAACAGAACTTATATTATTTAGTTAAATAAACAGCCAAAGAAAAGATAACAGAAAGCTCCCTTTATGAGAAAGAGAGATCCACGAGAGAGAAAGTCTGGAGTTTGCCCCCTACCTGGCTGGGGTAGGGGTACAGGCCTTACCTCACTGAGGCCTGGGTCAGCAGTCTTTATACTCCATTGCCATGTGGGGGAAGAGGCCCACTTTCTCTCAGGAAGCTAGTTTTAAGTCCTCCCCAGGTGAGTTAGAGGGACAGCTGATTGGTTCATATCTAACCAATCAGTTTTTGCACCTAGGTTGTAGCTCTAACTAGACACCTCCCATTCAAGGGGAGGGGCTGATAGGGGAGGGGTGGTCCCTGCAGACATCTGACCATCACAGAAGAATTGCAATACTACAAATACATATAAGTATCTCATACATTCATACTTATATAAAATCCTGAGATTTTACATTATGATATGCAAGAAAATCTATTCTTTATCTTCTTACACATATTCAGTTATTTAATTTGTGTACTTTCCTTTAACTGTAGTTACTTATTTACAGTTACACAAGCATGCACATCTCAGTATCTTTACCTTGAATATATGCCATCAAACAGAACTAACATCTCTTAAGATAACCCTCACTCTCAACTGGCATCTTGTGGTTACAGCCTATGGTTAAAGGAAAAAGAAAGGACATTTAACAAGTCTATACTTAGGATCTGCTGGACTTCTGTTGTGCAAGTTCCACACAGTACTCACCTGGTCACATGAAATCCATAGATCATTGAGGGCACATTGAGGGTTAGGTTACTGAGGCTGGTTTCAACATCAATCTGTTTAAATGATGCTTTTCTTGTCTGGGGGAAAAAAAGAAAGAAAACATCAAGATTAGCTCTGAGGCCTTTGACAGGGTACAGGGGACCTCCATTCACTCCCCTCCCCCTTTCCTGTTCATATTTACATATTTAACAGGTAATAAGAGCCCAGCTCATAGGTGGTACCTGGATTTACCTGGTTCCTATCTGGGCATGCGTTCACAACAGCAGGAAGCAACTTGATGTTGTGTGCATTTTAATTGCTCAACTCATTTAGCTGCGGAGGGATTTTTAAGTCTTGCCCCTAACAGGGAGGGCCTGTGACTAATTTAACATGGATTTCATGCAGAATTTCACAGATTTCGAGGTTCCTTTATGGCGGAGGCGCCCGGTGCCCTGCCTTCCACCCCGCTCCCCGTCCTCTCAGAGCCGGCTGACCCCAGGGGTGCAGGCAGACCAATTGAGCGGCGGGGAGCCGGCGCCACACCTCCTCGCCCGCCGGCGGCACCTCCCTCTCCCGCCTCCTCCCTCTGCGCCGCCGTAGCTTCCGCTTCCGGCCCCGAAGGCGGTCGTCTGCGCGACCAACTTCCGGTCTGCGCCGTCCCCCTCACCCGCTCGTCGTGAGCGCTTAGCGGCCGGATGGGGGAGGGGAGGTGGGGGTCCTGAGCGGAGGGGTTCGCTCCAGGGAGAGCACACAGCCTCGGGGTCCCGGATGTAGGCGGATGCAAGCTTGGAGGAGCTGGGGGCGGGGCTGGGGGCGGGGCCAGGCCGCGCGCGCACCTGCTGCCTTGGTGGGCGGAGCTTAGATTCCAGGGTGGGAAGGAACCTGGTCTGGGTGAGGGAGGATTGAGACCTGGAAGCCCAGGCATGACACTCCGTGGTTCGTCATCCTGTTCTCCATGATCACACAGCCCATGATCATTTCTCTACACCTTTCTTTTCCAAGGCAGGATTATTTTTAATTATTATTATTATTTACTGGATGAAGTTTTAGGCATCATTATGGTATTTTCAAATGCAGGTTGTTTTAGTAGATTCTCCTCCCCAATCGGCACCACTACTCCCAATCCACTGTAGTACCCTGCAGCCTCCTTTCTGTGTACATGTCACGTGTGTTCATCCTAGACCCTTCCACCTTTTGACATCTTTTGACATCTCTAGGTTTTACCCACACTTACCCCCTTGATAGACATACATATAGATATTAGAAGTAAGAGCCCACATATGTGAGAGGATGTGGTTCTAAGGTCGAGTTGCCTCAATATAATGTTTCCATATCCATTCCATTTTCCTGGAAATTTTGTAATTTCATTTTTCTTTATTGCTGAGTACATTTTCAGTGTGTATATGTACCATATTTTCATTATGTATTCACCTATGAATGGCCATCTTGGTTGGTTCAAGTTCACACTGTGACCAGAAAGGCAGAATTTCTAATAATGATTTAGTGTTGTCTTAGTGTAAGCTTATTATTATCAATGACTGGAAATGTTCCAGTCATTGATTCCTGCTAGGAGAACTTCAGACAGCGTTACAAAGTTAATAAAATTCTTTCCCACCATTGTCTCAGATCTTTCGCTCAGAGATTGACATAATTTTTTCCTTTATTCTTCCCACTATAGTGTCTACATACATCTGTTTGCATATTTACATCTGTACATGCTGTATTCATTCAAGGAATAAAATGCCATATTAATTCACTATTTCAGATACTGGGAATATGCATTGAGCTGAAAACAGATACAATTCCTGCCCTAAAAAAAAAACTTGCATTTTACCTAGGGTATTTGAAGGGTTAATAGTGAATGGGCCAAATTTTGTCCATAGGAGGACTAGTGTTACTGGCATGCATTGCTGTATATTGATTTACTTATAGCATATTCATACAAATAAATTATATACTTTGGTAATATTCACATAACTTTCCATTAACTCCCCTGTCTTCCATTTTCCTACTGGTTCCCTTCCCAAATAATCCACCTTACATTTATTCTTTAAAAACCTGTTCTATATGAGAGAGCATGTGATAATTGCCTTTCTGAGTCTGACTTTTTTCACCATAACAGGAATAGTCCTGAGTGATCTCCCTGCCTTGGCTTGACAGGACTGACCATCAGCAAAAGCCCTTCATCCCTTCGCTACAGGGTTTATCCTGATCCTGTGACATCTAGGATCATCGAGGTGGAGCTGCAGCAGCTGTGTGATGTGGACCTAATGAGCAAGTAGCTTCTCATTTTCACAGCTGGAGTCATTTTTATCAGCTGCAGACTGTGGACACATAAAGACAACAAAGAATTTTTTTCAGTCTATTTCTCCTGACACTCACTTTGGCTGCAATATTCTTATACTCCTCAAGAAAACACTCAGGAAGCCATTGCAGGCATGAAGTAAAAACATGAAGGCATTGTTGGGATGAGGTAAAAGTATATTTACCATTCCCACTCAGACTACTCCCTGAAAGTTTTCTATTCATTACCCTGCAGTTAAAAGTATTTTACAGTGGATTGAGAAATTGCTCAGTGGTTAAAGATTCTTGCTTGCAAAAGATGCTAGTTGGTCCAGGTCCAATTCCTCAGCTGCCCATGTAAAGTTAGACTCAAAAATGGGGGCAACTGTCTTGTGTTCCATTTGGAGCACCAAACCCAAAAGCACCCTGGTGGGCCCATAGACACACAAACATGTACACATGGGTGTATGCCCAGGAGTGGTATACCTGGGTCAAATGGTAGGTCTATTTTAGATTTTTGAGAAAGACACATACTGATTTCCATAGTTGGTATACAAGTTGGTACTTCCAACAGCAGTGGATGAGGGTTTCTCTTTCCTTATACCCTCACCAGGTTTTTTTTGTCATTTGATTTTTCTTTTGATGATAGCCATTCTGATCAGAGTGAGATGGAATCTCAGTCATTTTAATTTTCATTTTCTTGATGGCTAAAGATGTTAAACATCATTTTATACGTTTATTGGCCATTTCTGTTTCTTTCTTTGAGAACTCTGTTCAGTTCCCTGTCCCATTTTTTTTGAATGGACTAATTGATTGTTTATTGCTTAATTATTTTATTTATTCATTTATTTACTTAAGAGAGAGATGGATAGACAGAGAGAGAAAGAGACAGGGAGAGTGAGTATGGGTGTAGCAGGGACTCTTACCACTACAAAAGAATTCCAGAGGCAACACATGTACCACTATGTATCTACCTTTACATTGATACTGGGAAATTGAACCTGGGCTTGCAAACTTTGCAGGCTTTACAAGCCAGTACCTTTAATTTGTGAGCCATCTCTCTAGTGCCTATTAATTAATTTAAATATGGGCTCTTTGTATATTGTACACACAATTATTCTACATAATAAATTTCTGTCAGATGTATAGCTAGCAAAGATTTTCCCACATCCTATAGGCTATTGATTCTGCTGATGGTTTGCGTAGCTGAACAATAGATTCCTGAGATTCCAGTTATCCACTCTTTGTCTTCTTCTATAGGCTGCTAGGGTCTTATTCAGAAAGTCTTTCCCTATGGCTATATGTTGGAGTGCTCTCCCTACTTTTTCCTCCAGTCATTCCATCATCCTTTTTTGTTTTTTATTGAAAGCCTCCACATCAACCCTCTCCACGGAATTTTTCCTCTCCAAATAGTTTCTCATCTATTTGGATATTATCATATATTTTCCCTCCTTTTATGCAAGTCTTGTGTACGTAGTGTCAGCCACTGTGGGGTCATAAATATCAAGGCCACATTGTGTCTGGAAGACAGTATTACAAAATAGTCCTCCCCTTCTATTGGCTCTTACATTCTTTTTGCCACTTCTTCCACAATTGTCTCTGAGTTTTAAAGGGTATGATAGAGATGTCTTAATGTGGAATACATCCTGTCATTTCTTCTCAGCAATGTGGTGAGTTTTGAGTATCCCCAGTGGTCATGACCATCTGAAAAGAAAAGCTTCTCTAACCAAAAGTAAAAGTCCCATTAATATATTACCATGAATCCAAGTTTTTAGAGGGCAACTGGTTGGAATAATATATCCATTTAGCCAGACAACAGCAATAATTTCTTCCCTTGGGTTTATGACCTATCATGCTATTGGCTTTTAATTAGGTTTTCAGTACCTGGCAGGAATTCTCTCTCATGGAGCAGGCCTCACGTCCAATGAGAGAACAGTTGATTTCCTCTATAACAGACATACCACCATTGTACCGGCTGGCACATTTTTGCCAGGATGGCCAGCCATAAAGTTTGCAGGGTTCACTAACTGTTAAGATAAATGACGACTTTTTCCCTAAAAAGCTGCATAGCTTTTTGTAGCATCCTGACAGCTAGTCTTTAGGAAGGAGCCTTCCAGCTCAGCTTAATTTCAGTGGCCTGCAGTCAAAGCACGTAGAATCTTCAACAATAGGGTCTTACCACCTAGTTCTGGTGGTCGAGAACCTTTGCAATAGTCTGTAATGTTTTGAGGCATCAGAGTTTTGCCTGGCCAAAAACTCACTGGGAGGTATCCCACCTTTTTCATTGAAATTTTTATTTTATTTTGCAATGTTTTTTTTTAATTTAATTATTTTATTATCCATAATTAGATACACTTAATAAGGGAATAATGTGTTGATGTCTCCAATTCCCCTATTTTCCTCTTCCCTGTCCCCGATCAGTTGGATTTCCTCCTCTGTGGGCATGAAATTTTTTTGTAATTTTCTTGTATGGCTTCTAGGCATATCATTCTACACCGCCCCAACCAGGGTACTTCTGCCCAAACTTTCTCTTTTTTAACATATATATTATTAGCTAATGAAATAAGTTTCCATATGGCTTATTCATAACATCTTTAATTCTAGTTAACCCTCCTTTCTGCCACCTCCTTTCCTGGGCCCACTTAGACCATTTTACCCCCAGTATTCTGCCCCTCTGCTTACATATCTACTATATCGCTCCTTAGTCTCGCCCCTCTATACTCCTTTTCTCGTGGACCCTTTCTAGTTTCCTGACCTATGCTACTGACTTTTAACTCCAGCACACATAAAAATGGAGCAAACTCATAAACATTTGAATCTGGGATTCACATAATGGGAGAGAACATGCGGGTTTGACTTTCTGAGCCTGGGCTACCTCTTTTAGTATAATCCTTTCCATACCCATACATTTTCCTGGAGTTTCAGGTGTTATATTGAGGTCATTGATCCATTTGGAGTTGATTTTTGTACAGGGTGAGAGAATATGGTCTAGATTCATTCTTCCACCAATGATTACCGAATTTCTACAGCACTAGTTGTTGAAAATGCTATCTTTTCACTTGTGTGCATCTTTGGCCTATTTGTCCAAGGTAGAGTGTATATCGTGATATCAGGTATAGTACTAGCACCAATAGTGTTCTATGTGATAAAGGCGTTTTTTTTGCTTCCATATGAATTTCAATACTATTTCTTCTATTTCTGTGAAGAATGGTGCTGGAGTATTGATTGCAGTTCCATTGAATCTGTTTATAGCTTTTGGTAGGATAGCCATTTTCACTATATTAATTCTTCCTCTCCATGAGGGGGCTTTCCATCTTTTCATGCCATCCTCAGTTTCTTACTTCAATGTTTTAATGATTTCACTGTAGAGGACTCTCATTTCCTTGGTTAGGGATATTTCAAGATTTTAAATATTTTATTTTGTTGCAAGGAGATAGAGAGATAGATGGGGGCGCATGCCAGGGCTTCCTGCCACTACAAATGAACTCCAGACACATTTGCTGCTTTGTGCATATGGCTTTATGTGGGTTCTGGGTAATTGAACCAAGGCTGGCAGACTTTGCAAACAAGTGTCTTTAACTGCTTAGCCATCTCTCCAGCCTGATTTTAATTGTTTTGTTTGGTGTGTGTGTGTGTGTGTGTGTGTGTGTGTGTGTGTGTGTGTATGTGTGTGTGTATTGTAAATGGGTCTGTTTTTCTAATTTCTTTATTTGTATGCTTGTCATTGTTATATATGAAGGCTACTTATTTATCTGTGTTGATTTTATATACTAAAAGAGTTTATCAGCTTGAACAAATTTATAATCATTCTTTTGAAGTCTCTGTCTGGCGTTTCATCTAAATTAGTCTCACTGAAGGTCATGTCTATTAGATGTATCATTGTTGGAGTAATTATATTGTCTTGATTTTTTTTCTGTTTCTTATAATGTAGAGATTTTTGCATCTTGGTTATTTCAATGCTTGCTTTTCCTAGTTATCTGCTGTATTCTTAGGCATGTAAATCAGAAGTTATATCTTCAGGGTAGAAGTTCAAAGTACCAGGTGTGGCTTCTATATTACTCCCAGAGTAACATCAAGAATGACCAAGCCATTGGATATGTCTGCTATGAAAATAGTCTAGTATCAAATTAACAAAATGTTTCTTTTGTTTTCAATAACAGCTAGTGGATAAAAGACCAAGGCTGATAGAACTGTGCTGGGGTTTTGGTTATTTAGACGTGGCATGGTATAAGGTGAATTAGTGTGAGGGCTAGGATTAACTTTCAAAAATGATTGAGGTGGCTCAGGTATTTGGGAGAGGGGTGTTGGGAACTGATAGTTTCTACATATATTAGAAGTTGTTGAGTCTATGGAAGGTTGTAGTTATGGAGAATACTGAGGGAAAGGAGGACAGGGTGTATGGAAGAGAAGGGAAGTAAGTAAGTTATGGGTGGGAAAAGTTATAGAAAGATTCTAATAGTAGGCTGGGTGGAGAAAAATATAAAACAATTCTCAAGTCCAATTTAACAAAATACAGCCACAAACAAAGCCAACATGGAACGGAGTATCTACGGATGAATGGAGATTAAAACAAACAGGCAAACTAACCAAATTAAACTGGCTGGGTATGTTGGCTCATGCCCTTAATCCTGTCAACTGAGTGGCTGAAATTTCTGGGCTACAATGGGTTCAAGATCAGCCTAGGCCAGAGTGAAACCCTGCCTGCAAGAAAGACAAGAAAAAAAGGCACGATTGATTAAGAAATATCAAAAGCACCAAAAGTCAAACCTCAAATATAACTTATTTAAGAATATCAAAGTTGAACAAAAGTAAATCAATCAGATCTAACACATCGGTATTTTTGTCTTAGTGAGCTAGGTTTGAATTCTTTCCCTCCCTTGTATTCTTATTTAGTAACCTAGCCTGCTATAGAAGGTGCAATTAGCACTTCCAATGTAGGCCTTTATACCTGGTTTGGAGGCAGGTATTGCCCCAGTAGAAGATGGCCCTGTTACCTTTTGGGGTGGCTTCCAGACTTACCTATGCTGAGTGTGAATCTGGTTCACTCTTCGTTGCACTGTGGACCTTCTCATTTCCTACATGATCTCTGAATATCCTACAACCTCAGCCTGTGGTACCTTCAGCAATAGGATCTTACCATTTAGATCTAGTGGGTAACCAAGTGCTTTAGCCTACATTGTTTTGGGAGCATCATGGGCCTCCCTGACCAACTGTGGGAGGTAACCAAATTCTGGACCGGGATTAACCAGCAACAACCTATGGATTTAGGGTAAACCTTTTTCCATACCTGCAGGGTGCTTCTGCACAAACTATCTCACTATCTCTCCTGATCAGGAAGGCACCATAGGCTGAGGTTGTAGGACATTCATAGGTCATGTAGGAAATTAGAAGGATGCCAGCTTCCTACTAGCTAGCTCTCATAGGGCTGAAAGTGCTATGATAAAGGTTACCAACAACATAAAAGAACCAGACAGGCAAGGTGTACACACCAGTACAATAGCGGCACACAGATTATGGGGGTCACCAAGTGATTGAATGAGGCCTGCTCCGTGGGAGAGAATTCATACTTGGCTCTGAGAAACTTATAATTAATAGACCCTGGAGGAATTTTTCCACTGTTCATTGGCAAAAAGGAGAAATTGGTTCTATCAAAAAGCCTTCTAAATATCTATTCTTCCCCCTGTGATCCATGCTCCTCTCACTCTTGGCTAGAGAATTTGTTTTTTACAGATGGTGTCATATGACCCAAGTATGATAAGAAAAGAAAACCAGTGGCTAGCACTAGGTGAGTTTCTCTCTATCACATCTGTAAAGCCCCCAAAACATTTCATTGTAAGTAGTGGATTAATATGAGTTCTTCTCTTATTGTGGCCAGGAGAACCTCCACCAGGGAGATGGCTTTAGATACTGAGGAGACTACAAACACATATAGACAGATATTCAGAGGCTGCTAAGATCTCAGCAGAAAAAACATGTAAGAGCCATGTGGTAGAAAGGCAATGTCTCCCTGACAGAGAATGACTGGTACATCCATGTCCCTAAAGTGATTAACAATAACCTCACTGAATGTTACTCAGTGGCAGGAAGTCAGGAGGGAGGTAACATATGACTATAACTGGTTGGAAATATGAAAAATTTGTAATATGTTTACATGATAATGTTCCCAATAAAAAGAAAGAAATTCATGCATTTCCTTAAAATTATCTAATTTTGTGGAATATAGGTTTTTGAAATGTGTCCTTATGATTCTCCCAATTTCATTAATATTGATTATGAGGTGACAGTTTTCATCTCTAATCTTATTAATTAAAGTCTTTTCTTGATTTCTTTTGCTCAATATGGCCAGGGGTTAATCAATCATTTTTAAGAACCAGCTCTTCATTTGTTTCTAATTTGTTTCTAATCTTTCTAATTGTTTTCTTAATTTCTAATTCATTGATTACTGCTCTGATCTTGAATTATTTCTTTCCAGCTCTGCTTTTGTGTTTGGATTATTATTGCCTTTTCAATGCCTTCAGATGGAGCATTAGATTATTTATTTGAGATCTCTCCATTTTTGTAATATAAGCACATAACTCCATAAACTTCCCTATTAATACTATCTTTTTATTTTATTGTTTATTTATTTATTTATTCATTCATTCATTTATTGAGGTAGAGTCTCAGTCTAGCTCAGGCTGACCTGGAATTAACTATGTAGTCTCAGAGTGACCTCAAACTCATGGCAATTCTCCTTCCTCTGCCTTCCAAGTGATGGGTTTAAAGGTGTGTGCCACCACACATGGCTAGGAGTATCTTTATTTCTTCTTGATATCTTCAGTGACCCATTCATTGTTCAATAATAGATTGTTGAATCTCCAGAAGTTTGTGTATTTTCTGTTTGTTTCAGTTACCTTCTCATTGCTGTCACAATTCACCCAATCAAAAACAGCTTATGCAGGAAAGGGTTTATTTTGACTTATAGACTCTAGGGGAAATTTCATGATGGCAGAGGAAAATGTGGCATGAGCAGAGGCTGGACATCACCTCCTGGCTGACATCAGGTGGACAACAGCAGTAGTAGAGTGTGCCAAACACTGGCAAAGAGAAACTGGCTATAACACCTATAAGTCCATCCCCAGCAACGCACCTCCTCCAGCAAGGCTTCACCTCCCAAATCGCCATCAGCTGTGTCCTCTTGGAATTCGTTCAGGTCTCACTGTCTATTGAGTTCTTTTTATTGATTTTCTTTAATTTCACTCAGCCATTTTATCATGGCCTTAATTAGGTTTGTTGAATATGCTAATCATAATTGCATTTTGAAATTCTTTGTCTGAAATTTCTTTTTTAAATATTTTATTTATTTATTTATTTGTAAGCAGAGAGAGATAGAGAGAAGAGAGACAGATAGAGAGAATGGACATGCCAGGGCCTCCAGCCACTGCAAACGGACTCCAGATAGATGCACGTGCTACTTTGTGCATCTGGCTTTACGTGGTAGCAGGGAATCACACTCAGGTCGTTAGGTTCTTCAATAAAGTACAAGTCATTTTCATTGGAGGTCTCCATCATGGGACTTGGCATTCTCGGTTTCTTGTGTTATTTGTTTTGTCTTGGGGTTTGTTCATCTGGAGATCATCCCTTCGTCTTGCTGAGAATGAAGTAACATAGATCAATAGGGATAAACAAATCCAACTAGAAGACTTTTGATGGGTGGGCATAAACCTCTCCATTTGATCTAAGAACAGTTTCTTCTTCTAGGGTCTATGACCCTCTAAGCCAGGCTTCTGACTTGGTTTTGAGTAGCAGGTGTGAATTCCTTCCCACTGAAAGAGCTTCATTTCCAATCAGAGAGCAGTTGATTACTCCCCATAACTTATAGCCACTATTGCACCCATGGGTACATCTTGCCTGGTTGTCTGTTGAATGTATCTTTGGGCTCTGGTAAGAAGTACTGTGACACTTGAGCTAAGCCTGGAGTCTTGGCCTTAGTGCAGGAAGCAAATGTCTTATTGAAGAGCTGAATAAAAGTTCACATCCTTGTACCTGGAGATCCACACTGAAATCAGCCAACCAGCAATGTCTCTTTAGGCTAGAAATGATAGGAAGGAGATAGGATTGGGAAAAACCAATTTTAGAATGTAGGATAAAGAGTGTGGATATATTTAGATCATATTAAAGTTCTATTTGTATTTTTAAGACACCTCCAGACCAATTTCCATGCTAGCTCTATGAATTTATGTTCCTATAAGTGTATGTCCTAACCAATATTTTATTTTATGGATGTATGTGTATGCACACATGTATGCATACATGGGTGTGGAAGCCAGAAGACAACCTCAACTGTCATCCCTCAGGGAGACTACCTCTTTTGAAAAGCATCTATCATTGGCCTGAAGCTCTCTAATTAGGCAAGACTGGCTAGCCACCAAGCCCCTGTTTCCACCTCCCTAGCACTGGGATTACAGGCACACACCATGACACCCTGTATTTTTACGTAAATTCATGGATTCAAACTGAGGTGCTTGTGCGGCAAGCTGTTGATGTTAGCTTCTCATTGCTGGGGGAAACACCTGACTAGAAGCAGCTTAGGGAAGGAATGGGTATATTTTGGCTTACTGATTCAAGGGGAAATTTTTTAATGTATTTTTTATCCATTCATTATTTTTCTTTTTTTAATATTCAATTAACTTATTTGAGAGACTGAGAGAGAAAGAGGAAGACACAGTGAGAATGGGTGTGCAAGGGCCTCCAGCCACTGCCAATGAACTCCAGACACATTTGCCACCTTTGTGCACCTGGCTTTACATGGGTAGTGTGGAATCAAACACAGGTCCTTGTGCTTTGCAGGCAAATGCCTTAACTGCTATGCCCCCTATTTTTCTCCAGCCCCCTATTTTTCATTAGTACACCATCACCTTCCTGGGCACAAACATAAGTTTCGTATGATCAGGGAATTCAAGGGGAAATTTTTCCGAGGTGGAGAAAGCATGGCAGGGCTGAGCAGGAAGCTTGGATCACATCTCCACATCAGTGGAAGGAAGTTATCTGTCTACTGGACTTGCAGCTGAGCTATATCACCGCATTCTAAAATTGATATGTCCCTCCAACATACTTTCTCCAGCAAGGTTTCCACCTCCTAAAGTCCTCAACCTTCCCAAATTGTCACCAGCAAGGGATAAAGAATTCAAAACTCATGAGCATATAGGAGACATTTTGTTCAAACCACACACAAGCACTTACCAACTGAGCCATCTTTCCATTCCATTATTTTTGTTTCTTTCTTTATGAAAGACATTTTAACTGAGGTGAGATGGAAACTCCAGCTATACCACATTGGGGATATAAACCACAAACAATCAAAGTTAACTTACTATAGACATGCCTATGTGCCCATGTTTATTGCTGCACTGTTCACAATAGCCATGGTGGGACCAGCGTAGGTACCTGTTGATAGATAAATGAGTAAAATTTTCTATAGAAAAAAATAGAATTTTATTCAGCCATAAAGAATATTTTACCTGTAGGAAAATGAATTCTGCTAAGTGAAATAAGACAGTCTCACAGAGAAAAGGATTGCATGCTTCTTCATCACAGGGAATACTGAGCAAGAAAGTTAAAAGGAAGATCGTGGGGATGTGGAGGGGAGGGGAGGGGAAAGGGGACATGACACAGTAATAGAGGGGGTGATTATGATCATAGTTCAGCATGTGTAGAAATTTCATATTGAAACCCCTTTGTGGAATTAATAATATATGCTAATTTTTAAAAACAAGGCCAAGGGACTGATCTCCGGAAAGGGAGTAACATCATCCCATCATGACTTGACTGTGTTGATGAAGTATTGCCTCATCTTGCTATGTGGGACATTCTCTGCTTTCTCTGTTAAAATGAATTAATCTTGAAGTAATCTCCCACCCTCAGGAATGAAAACAAGGGCAACCATGTTGAGTGTGATCTGTGGGGCAGTTTGTGGGCCAGGATGAGGACTTGGCTCTCAGACACACATAATATCAATTCTGTTTCTGGCTCCCCAAGAGTACCACAGGGGGATCCGCTGCTGGTGGTGGAGAACAGCCTGGTGTCATTGGCTTTCAATGGAGACCTGAGCACCGAGCAAAGTGGGGAAGAGCTGCCAGCAACTTCATCCTTCACAGTAGCAAACTACCTGCAGCTGGAATATTACTCCCAACTTAAAAAATGTAAGGAAGTTCTGACATACACTACAACATGAATGAACCTTCGGGACATTATGCTGAATGAGATGAGCCCATCAAAGAAAAGACCTGTATGAGTCTGGATCTACAGTCAGATTCAGAGAAGCAGAGAGTAGAACAATCATACAAGGAGCCAAGGAAAAGGATGAGGAGTTGGGGTTTACTAGGAATACAGCTTCAAGTTGGGAAGATGGGGAAGTTCTGGGATGGAAGATGGGGATAGTTTCACATCATGAATATATTAATGTCACTGGACTTGACACTTAAGAATAGTAAGATGGTAAATTTTATGTTGTGTGATTGGCCACAATTTTTTTTTTTTTTTTTGGTTTTTCGAGGTAGGGTCTCCCTCCAGCCCAGGATGACCTGGAATTTGTCCCAGGCTGGCCTTGAACTTACAGTGATCCTCCTACCTCTGCTTCCCCAGTGCTGGGACTAAAGGCATGTGCCATCATGCCCGGCTTGCCACAATTTTTAAATGAAAAAATATATGATTTATGGCCATCCTGAAATTGGCATCTGTTTTCTCTCTTTATCTCTGTTGGTATAGCCTTTCTCTTGCCCTTCCTCCTCACGTTCCTCTTCTCTTCCTTTTTCTCCTCTTCCTTTTTCTTCCTCCTCTTCTTCCTCCTGCTCCTCCTTTTTTATATCTTCCTCCTCTTCCTTCTCCCCCTCCTCTGTTTATTCCTCCTTTCTTCTCTTTTTTAACCTACTCCCCCTCTTCTTCTCCCTTCCTCTCCTTCTCTGTAGTCTCTGGATTCCCTTTCATCTCTGTCTCCTTTATTTCCTCTTGATGTTCTGTCTCTATCTCTGTCTCCTCTTATCTTTTCAGTTTTTTCTACCAGCCTCTCTCTCTCTCTCTGTCTGTCTTTCTCTGTTCTCACTGCCTTACTATCTCTTTTTTCCTCACTCTATCTCACCTATCTCTCTCTCCTTCCTCTTTCCCTCCTCTTTCCTTTGCTCCAATCCTCTGAATATAATAGATGACTTTTCTTTATGTTAAGACAATCTCAGACCTTGTCCTAATTTTGTAAGAGTCTTTTGCTTCACTTGGGGAAGAAATATTACCTCCAGTGCTGGAGAGACCTAGGAGCTGCAGAAATTAAACTAAGGACTGGGGAGAAAATGCATCATCATATTGTACTTGACAAGTATATTCAATTGCTACTTGTTAATTTTTTAAAATGTTTTTATTTACTTATTTTCAAGGGAAGAGAAAGGGGGTACACCAAAGCCTCTTGACACTGCAGACCAACTCCAAATGCATGCAACATTTGTGCGTTCAGGGTGGTATGGCCATAGACCTGTACAGATAATTAAACCGTTGCCATCAGGCATTTCATGCAAGAACTTTTAACCACTGAGCCATCTCCCCAGCCCATTGTTTTTATTTGGATGAAATTTTTTTTAATTATTATTATTTTTTTATTGTCCATAATGAGTTACATTATTTAGTGGGCAAACCATGCGTTGTTATCCCGAATTCCCCGCTTCCCCCCTCCCCCTCCCTGATCAGTTGTATATCCTCCTCTGTGGGCTGTCTGTATTAGTCCTTGTGGCAAGGGATCCTGTATATCTTAGTACTCATCCCGGTCTTCCTGGCCCAAGTGTGTTGTTACTGATGGGTGCCATGCCTCCAGACAGTCTCCCCCACCACGGCTCTCACAATCTTTCCGCCCCCTCTTCCGCTCAGTTCCCTGAGTC
>PVHP010036759.1:0-17718 GCA_004024765.1 Zapus hudsonius
GCCCTGCATTTGATTTGTGCAAAGTTACATATACAGCGAGGCTTGGCCTCTCCAGAGATCAACTGATTTACACTATAGGCTCTGTCCTTTCCACATCTATGGGCTCTAGAAAGTTCTCTGCTCTATCGCATAGCCACATCGTGTATTAATAAATGGTGGATACAATGGGTATTATGGTTTGGATCATATGTTGTGGTTTGGTTCCCAGCTGACAGGAATGCTGGGAGATGAAGGAACATTTAGGAGGTGAGCCTAGTGGAGGGAGGTTAGGTCAAGCCGATGTGTTCTTAAAGGTAGTATTGGACCCTGGCCTCTCCTCTCTCTTTCTCTGTTCTCTCTCTCACTCTCTCTCTTTTTCTTTCTGTCTACCATAAAGTAAACAGCATTGTTCCATCACATGCTACCAGCCATGATGTTCTGGCCCAAAAGGCAACATGACCAACTGACTATGAACTGAAATCTCCAAAACCATCAGTCAAACTAAACCACCACTGCTTTTAAATTATTAATCACAGATATTTTTGTCCCGGTGACAGAAAGCTGACTGCCACAGCAGACTTCTGGTTTTGTAATGTTTTAAGCTCACATTCTACAAACACTCTCTTGGTTTGGTAGTTCCTGGAAGTCTGGTGCAGTGTTTAATTTGGATTGTGCCAGAAAGTAGGCACAATCGTTTGCTGATTGGCTGAAATTTAAGAGGAAGAGTTAGATATGTGTGCGTGAAGTTATTTCTCAGATGACATGCAGCTCAGAATCAATGCTTTGAGTAGGCGCTTCTATGGTTGGCCTCTCTTCCCCAAAGAATATGTTATCCTTCTTTTACTGATTGATGCTGTTATGTTGATATGATGTAAAGGTTTGATAATAAAGAGACATTGAGCTCTTTTCATTTCTTGTGCACATTTTCTTTTCACAAAGGTCTCCCCTGTATTTTCTGTTCTGGACCTTACTATTTGGTGACAATAACTACAGACTGTGAGGTGATCAGTAAAGAAGAGAGAAGGTTCTGTTTGTTTTTCAGATTGGCAAAGTCGATGCATGAGAGCTGTGGCAATGTCAAGTACATATGGTGAGTAATTTTTGTGGCCTTTCATGGAGAAAGAAGAGCCCATTTTATAGATAAGTAATTATTGAAATTGAATGAGGAGAGGAGGGGTTGGGCTCTGTTACTTTTTCCTTCTGGCAAATGCAAGCCTTATTGAAAAGGTCAAATTATCTCTAGGAGAGTCAGGCCAGGTCAACCCTGAGAAGCCAGGTGAGCAGTTTCATTGGCTCCTCAGTGTATATCTGGGGCTGGGTGTGTGAGTTTGATAGAAAATAGTGTCTCAATTCAGAGTGGTTATGATGGAGAGTGGGAGCTCTAAAGAGGCTTAAATTTAGCCTTACTTCCTAAATGAATCTGGTATTCCATATGTAGTCACCATGATCACAAACAGAATCAAAAAGCCGAGGTGAGGATATGAAGGTGGGACATATTTTCTTCAAATTTCACATAGCATTTCCTTTTTGTATCTGCATGTGTAGGTGGTGTGCATGCATGTGCGTATGCACGTTTGTGTGTCTGTGGGTGCGTGTGTGGGAGCATGGGAGGCCCGAGGTGGATGTTGGATGTCTACCTTATGCATGAATTACTCCCCACCTTATTTTTAAAATTTTTATTTCATATATACAGGATATACTCTTATATCCCCTCACCCCAAGTCTTGTTACCCTGGGAGCCCTTCTCAGTGTGGATATGTTTATTCACTATTGGTCATGAAAGTTTCAGTTAGTCCCTGTGAGGCATTTGGGGACTGTGATTCAGGGTATTCCTACTTACTCTGTGGCTCTTAAAATCTTTCTGCCCTCTCTTCCACAATATCCCATGAGCCAAGGAGCAAGGCAGGCCTGTTGGCAGTCTGATTTAGTGTTGAGTTCTTTGTAGCCTCTGGATTTCTGCTATGATAGGTTTTGATTGATCACTATGTCTGTCACCATCACTCTGGAGCTGGTTGTCAGGCTATCAGTAAGAGCAGTATTCATGCAATTTCTCCTGGGCCCTGGCAGATATGGTAGAGGTGAGAAGTCTAGTGGTGGACAGTCAGCTATCTTCTTGTCTTATTGATGAATTTTGACTCTCCTCCATTTTCTCTGCCATCAGTAAAATAAAACAGATTCTCCAACAAGAGTGAGAGAAGTTTGGGTTAAAGGGATAGGCAAAGTGGAGAGATTTTTGGTGTGCAAACTCACACTTCTCCAGAGAGCAGTGGGGGTGGGGCTTCTCTCTGAAGTCTGAGTTTCCTGACCATGGAATTTCAGCTTGATTTTTCAATACCAGGTATGAGTTCTCTTCCACTGAGTGGGCCTCATGTCCAATCAGAGAACAGTTGGTTACCCACAGAGGCTGTGTGCCTCTATTGCACAAGTGTGTACTTCGTATCTGGCTGATTGATTTCCTAGTCTGAAGGGTTTCCTGCTTATTCATGCTGTTGGTGGCTGTTGTCCTTCAGAGGCTCCCATAGAGCTCTCCAGCACTACTACCTAGCCAGGAGGAACACCTATATTTTGAACCTAGGAATTCCGTCTCTGACTCCCTGACCTTGGGACTATAGTTGTGCCCCACTCTGCCTGGTTTCTACGTGGGTGCAGAGAATTCACACTCAGGTCCTCATGCCTACAATTCCACGGAGGAATTTCTCCAGCCCCCACATAGCATCTCTGTCATAGTTTGATCCAGATGTCCCCCACAAACAAATGAATGTGTTCTCAATGATCGATCCTCAGCTGATGGCAGTTTGGGAATTACAACCTCACTAGAGCTGTGTTGTTGGGGGCAGGCTTATGGGGTTATAAGCCAGCTTCCCCTTGCCAGTATTTGGCACACCTTCCTGCCGCTGTTTGCAGTGCCGTGGCAGAGGTGATATCCACCCCTCTGCTCATGCCATCATCTTCTCTGCCAGGATGGAGTCTCCCCTTGAGTCAGTAAGCCTAATAAACCCATTCCTCCACAAGCTGCTTTTGCTTGGGTTCTTTCTGGGCAGCAACTAGAAAGCTGACCGCAACAATCTCTTAGAGTCAAACTGTAGCACACTCGACAACACCATTGGGTGCTGGTGAAAATCCACATCCAGGCCTTCTTTCCTCAGGATTCCAGTTCTGGGGACCTGAGGTAAGGCTCAGAAAGTGCACTTTTAGCAGGTGCTCAGCAGACTCTGAGACAGCATGTCCTCACACTGGCCTTGGGTAGTGCTGGCCCAGAAGGCTGCATTTCTGGGTAGAGGGAGGGCCTGACTGTCTCCTTGCTGGACTGGGTCCTGCCAGGAAGCCATGCAGGCCAGCCATGCCATCGAGATAACACTGCAATTGGAGTGACGAGACATATGTCAGCTTATTAAGTTCAAATGTTTTTATAAGCAACTTATCCTTTCCAAAAATCATGTTGTAATAGATTCTGGAGGGAGCCTTTGAGTTTGCTTGTCAAAATAATTGTCAGTGTCAATTTGGGGACACTGCCACTCACATGATGGGGTCTGCAATGGCAGGGTAGAAGTTTTTGTATTTGATCAGATGACTAACTACACTGGACTTCTACGGGGTCATGCCGTGTGTTCCATGTTCTGTCTCTCATTATCTGCAATGTGGCATGCCAACTGCATACTAAAAGCCTGTTCACCTTAACAGGGTCTCTGAGGTGCTTTCATTCTGTCCTGCACAGTTCAGAGCCTCCCCTGAGGAATGGGAATGTGTCATTGTGAAATTAACTCTTCAGGTATTTTTCTATCAGGCCTAGATGAGGGGTTCTCAATTACCCACAAATTATAGATTCAGCACTCTGTGGGACACACATGTAAATTGTGGCCTTATGCTTAACCTGATCCTAAAATGGTGTAGGCTTTATGCAAAACTAGTTTAAAATGGATCACTGCTGCCCTCATTCAGGTCACTGATCAAGTTATTAAGAGCAACCAACTTTTCTCCATTTCAATGGTCTTTAATGTACAGAAAGGAATTTTTATGGGATAATCTATCAAACATCATCAGGCTTATTCATGTTTCTCAAAGTCTAACTCACAATGCCATTGTCAAACTCTAAGTGAGAAAGAAATGTCCTTTGTCAGGCCAAAATTCAACCTAAGCGAAAAACAATAATGTAAAAGAATGATACTTCTTGGGTTGAAAGTTCATTTAAGTAACAATGCAATAATTAGTTAATCTGGATGCTTCTCTGCCTGTCAGGACTTGGCAGGGCATACTCTCACTGGCACATGGATGATGTAATTTTAACGTCTCCTTGTGGCATAGACATGATGTGCTGATGAGTCTATGGGCTGGACATCATCATCAGAACTGCAGAGGAGTTACATGATTATGTTTGGTCAAGATTTCTTTGAGATGAGCTTCTTCCCCCCTGATATCTGTGCAGTTTTAAATGGACTACTCATTCTGACTCATGTATGAGAATGAAGGTAAAAGTCTTGGTAACAAATGAAGCATCCTTCGTTTCAAAGTGGATTTCTTTGGATCTTCATGGATATCCATGGTGGCGTCCATCTTTGTGGGCTCATCAGAGATTTATGCCAAATCTGAAATTCCCCAGGCCCTTTAAATTCTAGAGGCAGCCAACAAGCGAGACTCAACCTTAAAATTTTTTTCAATCCAAAATGCTTTCTTTGGCCCAGAAATCTGAAGATTGCAACCTAAAATCTAAGTGCTTGAACAGTTCTTGTGAAAGACCTTGGCGCTGAGGCAAGACTCATGACTGCACTGGGAGGGCTCTTCTCTCTGCTCTTCAGGCATTGGACATTTGTTTTTCTTGACATGGTTACTTCTGACAACAGCAGGCGTTTAGTAGGTGCCGAGCATCTTACATCTTATGACACATAAGATCGTTTTCTCAGATCACTTCAGATCACCAAAGGATGACCTGACCTCCAACTGTCCATGATGCTGAAGTTGAGAATTCTAGGTTGCCCAGCACTAACCTGGGTGTGATTTGGGGTTGGTATTCCATAAAGGTGAGAACCAGGCCTCTTTATATATTTTTTCCTTGGAAGAACTTCATTTCTTCATCTGGCATCAAAGACTCAGCAACTTTTCATTAATGACCCCCGATGTGTTGGCTATAGAGGTTTTTCTTTGTCAGGGATGTCAACTCTAAAATCAACTAAGACTCTTCTGAAGACTTGCTGAAGTTCAACTTGAAGGGCACAGTCCAAGAGAAAGTTTGTCTACTTGTTCTTCTAGTAGGCTCTAAATTGTTTTTGCTTTATTTAAAAAAAAAAACTGCAGCAGCTTAGCATCTGTGCACTATCACCTTTGTTTTCCAGAAATTTTCTAATTGAAATACTACAACGAGATGTTCCTGAGGTGGGCTGAGTTAACGAAAGAAAACTGTAGGAAGTCACATGTGTATGAGTTATGAGATACTTTCCTCGTTGCTGAGACAGAATGCCTGACACTAGATAATGTAAGGGAGGAGATGCTTCCTTGCTTTGATTCATGGTTTCAGTGGCCATAACCCATCATGACTAGGAAGGGAAGCAGAGCATCTTGGTTCACCGTGGTGAGAGTTTGGAGCTGGTCACATTATGGTGACTGACCAGGTAGTAAGAGCAATTCAACAGCCAGTCACTCATGGACTAACACTTCTGAAATCACAAGGCAAAATGAGCCTCTTCCCTTTTTAAATATTTTATTTATTTATGAGCGAGAGAGAGAGAGGAGAGAGAAAGGCAGACAGCCTCTTCCCTTTTTAAGGTGATTATCTCCAGTAATTTTTTAAATAGCCGCCCAAAGCTCATGAACACACAGAACTCTTTGGAAGAGAAAGGTACCCAAGACCTCAGTTTCACCTTCTAAAAAGACAGCAGAGATGTCTGGCAGTTCTTTCTTTCTTCTTTCCTTCCTTTCTTCCTTTTTTATTTTTTTTTCGAGGTAGGGTCTCAGGCTGACCTGGAATTTACTATGTAGTCTCAGGCTGGCCTGGACTCTTAGTGATCGTCCTGCCTCTGCCTCGGGAGTGCTGGGATTAAAGGTGTGGGCCACCATACCCAGCTCCAGTTCTCTTAAAAGTGTGACTCTTTCCTGGAAATTGTACATAATGGGACACGTAAAGACCAGCTCATGACCCCCTCCACCAGGAGCCACAGTGGGCAGGTGGGGCTGAAGGGGAGACGAAAAGCGTGGGCTAAAGCCAAGAGAGGAGGTGACGACTTCCCTCATCATTCATTTTTTATATAAACACGATGGCAATATAGTCTTCTTGGAATATAGTACCTGGAAAATAAATTAACCTCTTTTCAGTGAACTTGATTGCTTCCTTTTTCTCGGAAGCTGGCGTGAGCTAATAGAAAGCCTGTTGGAGCACTCAGTGGCAGTGACTAATTAAACCCAGATGCCTGCCTCTTAATTAGTTTTGATCTGTCTTTTACCTTGAATTTTTCTATATGATTTAATAATGCAAGACAACTCACCTCCTCCAGGATGTGAGCAGGGTAGAAATGATAAATAAGTGACAGGCAAGTGAAAGAGAGAGAGAGAGAGAGAAAGAGAGAGAGAGTGAGAGAGAGAGAGGAAGTTTTAAAGTTAATGACTTTTTAATAACATTCTAACATGGAACCTTTACTATCTGTGGCTTGGATAAGTAAATGATAGACACCCTGGGGTATTTCCTTTAGTTTTCCAGGGCTTTCCATAGACAACAGTGGTTGACCCGGTTTTTCATTGTCTCTTGTCCACCTTGTCAGTCATGAACTTGACATTCAATGAATGCCATCCTCTCCTGTCCACACTGTGATACCTTTTTTTCCCCTCGAATTCTACTTCTCCTCTTGCCCAAGGCTAGGGCACTGTGTAAAGCAATTTCCTTTAGTAAATTAATTCTTTTGCAAAGAAATATGCCCACTGGTGGTCCCTAAGCTGTTACACACCAGACCAGGTTTTGAGAAGGAGGTCCTCTTGTCTATCCAGTTCTATGACTGCTTTTAAAGGTACCAGCATCTATTGGCTTCTCCCCTGCCTGTCCTTAACACCTGCTAGAGCTCTGTGTCACCTCTTCCATTGACTTTGGATCTACCTACCACAAGGAACCTTAGGGACCAACCCTGCTACCCCTTGGGTAATTGCATTAGCAGCTTAAGGGAGGGGAGGTTTGTTGGGACTCTCCCTTCAGAATGAACAGAGAAAAGCATGGCAGCTGGAGAAACCTGCTCAACAGTTTGTTCCCATCTCAGTGGATCAGGAAATCAGAAGTGAGTGTCGCCATCAAGGTCCATCCTCAGTGACCTGCTTCTGCCAGCTAGACCAAGTTCCAAAGGCTCCACAGGCTCCCAGCTGTAGTTCAGATGTCCAAACACATGAGCTAATGGGAGACATTTAACATTCAAACCACAACAGTAATAAAACCAAGATCCCCAACACATTCAGTTCTTGAAATTCTCTTTTTAGAGTGCTTTTCCTGTGTATTTCATGACCCTAACTAATCCCAAAACCATTTGAACTGAGTTCTGGGCATTGTTATTTAACAGAACAAAGCAACACTAATTTGGAAGTATGTTGATAGAACTTATGACTGTTTGCCTCAAGTGTCCCCAAGTATAATCTCACACCAGATACCTATAAATAATCTAAGTCAATAATTTTTGAAATATATACCTTATATATTCATATATAGGTATTATATAAAATATATCTGCAAAATAACTTTTAAATATTTTTATTTGAAAACAGAGAGAGATAGAGAGAAGAGAATAGGAGAGAGAGAGAGAGAGAGAGAGAGAGAGAGAGAGAGAGAGAGAGAGAGAGAGAGAGAGAGAATGGGCACAATAGGGTCCACAGCCACTGCAAATGAACTCCAGATACATGCTCCACATTGTGCATCTGGCTTTATGTGTATATTTGGGAATCAAACCTGGGTCATTAGGCTTTGCAGGCAAGTACCTTAACTGTTGAGCCATCTCTCTAGCCCCAAAATAACTTTTATAATCAAGCCTTGATAAAATAAAGGGAGCCAAATAAATTTATTAAACATTTAATACAACTTGTTCCTTGAATGTTTTTTGTTCATTCTAGTGGCTGACATATTAATTTTCAGTTCGTCCCCCAATGAAATCTTAGAAGAAAAACTCCCTTTTTTTCCTTTTTTTTGCACATGTATATGTATGTATGTTTGTATGTGTGTGGGCATGTGTGCATGTGTGCATATGAGTGCATGTGTGCATGTGTATACACGTACATTTTGAAAGCAGAGGTAGACATTAGTGTCTTCCTTGATCATTCTACCCAAGGATTCTCCAGTCTTTGCCTTCTCAATGCTGGGATTACAGGTGTTTACTAAAATGCCTAGCATTCTTTTAACAAATATTTATTTATTTGCAAGCAGAATGAGAGAGAGAAAGAGAGAGAGAAGAATGGGCACACCTTGGCCTCCAAACACTGCAAATGAATTCCAGATGCATGTGCCACTTTGCAATCTGGTTTTATGTGGGAACTGAGGAATTGAACTGGGTTGTTAGGCTGTTTCATGGGGTCATAAAAATGGACTTGGGGTCAGTCTTTTCAGGGTTCAAAGCCCAATTCCATCCCCTTCTACCTTTGCAACCTTTGAGATGTTCTTACTACTCTGAGCCTCACTTTAAGTCCACGATGGAAGGAATAGGAACAACACTGGCTGTATAGAACACCAGGTAGACTTAAGGAGCCAATCTCTGCACCAGGTTATCACTGGTGCTTATGAAGCACTATAGACTGAGGGACTTAGGTCTTTTTTCTCTCCTTCCTGGAGACTGCAAGTCTGAGATCAAGGTGTCAGTGGGCTAGATTTTTCTGAGAGCTGTGAGGAAGGGGACTGTCCAATTTCTCTCTCCTGTCTTTTAATGGCATATTTGAGTCAGGGTCTCCCCATGTACAGCAGGCTGGCTTCAAACCCATAATCCTCCTGCCTCAACCTCCCAAGCTCTTTGGTTACAAGAGTACACCGCCATACCAAGGTGGATATATATTTGTTTTATTTATTATATATTTGTTAATGCAGTGTATATCAGTGATGCTGGAGAAGGGAGTGAATATCTTTCCATTCTCTGTGTAGGATCTATTAAACCATTTTGTTTTCTTGAGTGGTGAAGAAAAGCACCCGAATACAGTAGCAGAAGAGGAAGAGAAGGAAGGGGAGGTGGGGGAAGAAGAAGAAGGAAGAATAAGAATAGGGGGAGGAGGAGAAGGCAAAGAAAAAGGAGGCAGAAGAGGAAGAGAAGGAGGGTAAGAAGAAGAAAGAGAAGAGGGTAAGGGCATCAGCCTACTGGGAACATTTCCTTCAAACCACCACAGAGAAGAAGAAAAAGGTAACTAGAGAAGAATGCCAGTATTTAGTTAAGACAAATACGGTCTTATTGGATGTGTATGCTCTGTGGTGAATTTGTTGTCTTAAATTGAATTGTTTGTTAAGATTTTTCCCAATCTTGTGTAAAATGGTTTTCAGCAACAATTTTGTATTCTGTTTTCTTTCAAAAGAACCTATGGGTGGAAAGTCTACTGGTCATTAAAACTCAACTCTCTCTTGTCCTTTGACTATTTATCTTATGACCTAGTGGCTCTTGGTAGCATCCGACCATTTTTTTGTAAAATTTATTTATTTGCAAGCAGAGAGATGCAGAGAGAGAGAGAGAGAGAGAGAGAGAGAGAGAGAGAGAGAGAGAGAGAGAGAGGAAATCCAGACACAGGCACCACCTTGTACATCTGGCCTATGTGGGTACTGGGGAATTGAACCTGGGTCCTTAGGCACTGGAGATAAGTGCCTTAACCACTGAGCACACTGAGAAATCTCTCCAGCCCCGCATCTCACCAATTCTTTTGGTCATATTCAGGCCACTTTAAAATATAACAATGAAGTAAATGTTATTTTAAGAGGCTCTTGCTCACAGGGAAATTAATCGTGCTCATGAATAAAGGAAGGGGTATTGTAAGTACTTCTCCCCTTCAGCCTCACTCCATATCATAGTTACCAGTACAAAACATGGGCCAGAAGTTAATTATGAAAGAAGGGTTTATTTCAAGCCTATAGTTTTGAAGCAAAGTTTCATCATGGTGGAGAAAGCATGGCAGAACAGAGGTCTTACCATATCAGCTGGGAGGTGACAGCTAGCTAGCAAACTCCCAGAAGGACTGGACTAATCCATTTCAAGGCTCACTCCCAGTGACACATCTTCTCCAGCAAGGCTCCACCTTCCCAAAGGCTTCACCAGCTGGGGTCAAGAATGAGGCTTGATCACAAACACATGAGGGTATGGGAAGCATTCCACGTTTAAACCACCATATCCTGTCTGTGTGTATCTGTAGTAATCTTGCCCCTCTGTGTGTGGGGGAGGCATCTTGGTATCAATGAAGGGATTTGTTATTTATTGGCAATCTGAGTTGCTTTTGTTCTGATGGAACAAATAAATAATACTTTCTTTTAAAAATGTTTTTACTTATTTATTTATAAGAGAGAAAGAGGGAGAGAGTAAGAATGGGTATACCACAGCCTCTTGCTACTGTAAACAAATTACAGACACATGTGCCATTTGGGTACTGAGAAATGGAACCTGGGCTGGCAGGATTTGCAATCAAGTGCCTTTAACCATGAGCCATGTGCCCAGCCTAGCAATGTTTTTATTAATTCTGCAAGACTTCTATTTTATTTATGTGCAGATGCATTATTGACCTTTTATTCTAATGTGAGTGCATCCAGTTCTTTAAGTAAGAGGCTTTTGACTATTGTTGACTATCATTTTATTTATTTAATACAGATTTTTCTATACTTGTTTCTTAACTTATTCATAGAATGCTGAAAATGTCATAAGTAATGACATTATTTGTATGTGGAGCATGCTGTTAGGACTGGACCTATGTCAAAGTTATAGAGAATTGCTACAATTCCCAAGCAGCTCTATTTTCCAGAACCCTTCTTGTTATTATATTTATTTAACTTACTTGATCTAAATACATTTCAACCTCAATTTGTATGGGTGGTCTTCATAAGATAAAAAAGTATGTAATTTTATTTAAACAGAGCCATCACGACAGCTTTGAAAGTCTTTAAATGGCTTGTTTAAATAAGGTGTAACTGTGGAAGCCTGGGCGACCTTGAATTCTGAGTATACCAGGCATCCGTGTCACTAGGGCACACAACCCTTGTGATGCTAATAAAGGATCGGCCAGTCCATCACTCCGTGTCTGAATATTTAAAATATTTAAATATTTGCTCTCGCAGGGAATATGACACTGTCCACCTTATGCCTTTATTAACAGACATAACAAAATGACACGAGCTGGTGGTGATTGCAAATCATATAACTCTTGAAATGACATTTTTCTGACATTGCCTTCAATTGCATGAGTCTTACTGAGCTGTCCTTAAATTATGCAAATTGTGTTATGAAGAGGAAACAACATAACAAGAACCATGTCAGTGTCTGTCAAAATGATTGCACCCAGAAAGAGAAACAACTTTGAAATTTGATTTCATCCATTCATTATTGGCGCCATGCTTTTAGAGAAAGGAGGTGTTTCTAGTTGTACTACTTCTAGAACATAGGACTCAGTCTGTCCAGAACATTCTTTGTAAGCTTGTAATGGAACTGTGCTTTCAATCTCCAAATCTTCCCTGGGTCACTGATGTGTTCAACACTATAGGTACAGGAACCAGTGGGTACTGAGTCCCCTCAGAGAGCAGCTCCTCCTGCTTCTCCTCCTCCTCCACCAAGGAGTTGAACCAAGGGTCTCATGTATACTAGGCAATCACTCTACCACTAAGCCATGTCCCCAGCCAGAAAGCATCTTTTTCAATAGCAATAGAAGTAGTGAACAGATGAATGCATAATAGAAATATCACATGTGGACTAAATGGTCAGAGAGAAAGGAAGATGGTCCTTAGAGATAGTTCTCTGAGAAGTCTTCTCTGAGAAGCTGGCATCAGACTAGATACTTCTGTGCAGAGTGGGAGGGTTGTGTGTGGTTCTGAGCATAGAATGTTCCAGATGGAGGAAATGCTTTGGTGTGGGAATGAACGTGGCTTGGACAAAGAACAGTGAAGGACCAAGTGAATAGGATGGGGAGGGCTGGGCTGATGATCCTGGAGGCAACAGGGTAGGGAAGCCAGGAGGGTAGGGTCGTGCTTTGCTGTCCAGTTTAGAAAGGAACCATAGGAGATGGATCAGCAATTGTCTATCTTTGTTGAGAAACCATCCCCAAATGGAATATCTTAAAACGCCAGCCACACACTTAGCTCATGTGTCTCTGGCCAGCAATCTGGGCTGGAGGTGATGGGTGGTGTGATGGTTTATTTTGCTTGTCTTGATTAGGTTAATTGAGGTGGGAAGACCCACCTAAACTGTAGGCCACACCATTCTATGGGCCTGGATTGTCTACAAAGGAGACAGCTGGCTGGCACCCCATTCATCAGTCCCTGCTTCCTGACTGCATGCAGTGTGACCAGCCGATTTGAGTTCCTGCCACCGTGCCTTCCTGTGATGACAGACCATAACCTCGAGCCATAAGCCGAAGTAACCCCTCCCTTCCTAAGTTTCTATGGCCAGGTATTTGACTCACAGCAATGAGAAAGTAACTGCTATGTGTACTCTTTGCTTGGATACATAGATACTTCAGAACAAAGGACTGTGGGACTATGGTGTGGATGGAGGCATTACGAGGAGCTGAGTTTGTCTCTGAAAACCGTGATGAATTTGGGTGAGGCAAGGGACATGGATGCAAGGACAATGGGTGACTGCATGTGGTGGGAAGAGAGCAGTCTGACCAAGTAGTCACCACTCTGGTGAGCGACACAAGAAGGTTGGGCACAGAGAGACCCTGGAAGCACTGAATAGCAAGAGGATTTTGGGGTCCAAGGTAGACGTGGTCACAGGAGACCTCTGACCAAAACAATAAGTAAGGTGAGGTAGAAGATCCTCCAGGAGCAGCGGTGCTGAGACCCTGCCCCAGGGCTTTGTGCTAGGTGGCATGACTGAGGGCTACGGACTCCTCACCCTCAGGATAGTGGGGTGCTGGGGTGGGCTACCCTGGAGTATTACCAGAGGATCAGCAGGTGGATAAGCAATGAACCTTTAAGGTAAGGAGAAAGGATTTGCTGAAATGATGGATGGGAAGGACTTGTGGTAGCAGCTCACCAAGCGTGTTCCCTGTGCTGAAATAGAATGATACCTACTGGTAGACTCCTCCTCACAGCACACTCAGAAAACAGAAACAGTTTCAGTATTTCAGAAGGAAGGGAGGTTGCAGGGGCTCGTTTGCTTTGAGAGAGGCAGAGGTTGTATAGTCTCCAGTGATGTGGATGCCAGAGCCATCATTTGGAGCAAGAACTTGAGGTCAGTGACTGATTCCCTTCTGTTTTCCCATCTGCATGAATGCTCCTTGTTACCTTTTTGTTGTTGGGACAAGACACCTGACTGGAAGCAGCTGATGGAAGGAAAGAGCTTACGGTTTTGAGGTGAAGTTTCATCATGGCTGGAAAAGCCTGGCAGGAGCAGACAGCACCACATCTTCTCATCAGCAGAAAGGAAGGAAGGAGAGAGAAAGTGAACAGAGTGGGGTGCATGGGTCTGGGCTACCAGCTGGAGATTCAGTGTAAGGCTTCATCACAAACAGTCCTGTGCTGTGGGGATATTTCATATTCAAACTACCATTAAGCCTTGGCAGGATCTGACCAGATCCTTCCAGAGGGATCTTTTAAAAATATTTTTAAAATATTTGTTTGAGAGAGATACAGAGAGAATGGCCACTCCAGGGACTCCTGCCACTGAAAATGAACTCCAGAAGCATGAGCCACATTGTACATCTGCTTTATGTAGTTCCTGGAAAATTTAACCCAGGGCCATCAGGCTTTGCAAGCAAGTGCCTTTAACTGCTGAGCCCCAAGACAGAGATCTTACATCAGCAGTTTTGCAATATAGCAGAGGGTGAAATGGTGCTGGACAATCAATTAAGAGAGTGCTCCCTCCCTTTCTCCCTTGCAGCTTTAATTCCTGCAGAAATCCTTGTCCTGTCTTACAAATTCCATCTAGAAAAGTAGATGCAAAGAATAACTTTAAAGACCAGTTGCCATTGCTCCTTGTTCCCAAGGATGAACACAGTGAAACAACCTTTGGGGTTGCCGGTGGATTTGCTTATACTTGCCTTCTGTAGTTTTCAGTAGGCTCATATGTGTGTGTGTGTGTAAAATCATATGTGAATTAAATTATCAATATGAGGGGTAAATTTCATAATTCATTGTATCTTGGTCCCTTGATGCATGCACATGTGTGTGCACGTGTATACATGTGTGCACATGTATATGTGTGTGTGCATGTGTGCATATGTGTATGTATATGTGCGCATGTGTTTGTGCATGTGTGTACTTGTGCATTTTACCTCGTAGAATGTGTCCGTGCTGCTTGCCTCCTTTCCTCTGAAGTTTCTCACCTTCATGGCAACATGGAAACACATTCAGAGGTGAGAGGCGTGTAGCTCTGAGACGGTCAAAGTGCTCATTACACCAACTCTGCTTTTCCTTTCTTCCAAGTGCTTTGGTGATGCAAGAAAGGGGAAAGAAATCAAGAAGAGCAGACACTAATGAAAATGAGAACCAAAGCTCCTCTGAAGCCAGGCAGTGGGGGGTTTCTGGAGTGGGTTTCTGAATCTGTTCTGCTGTCACCCAAGGCAAAAAAAAAAAAAAAAAAAAAGATGCTGTCATGGTTTGATCCAGGTGTCCCCCACAAACAAATGAATGTGTTCTGGGTAATCGATCCTCAGCTGATGGCAGTTTGGATTTTACAACCTCGATGGATCTGTGTTGTTGGGGGCGGGCTTATGGGGTTATAAGCCAGCTTCCCCTTGCCAGTGTTTGGCACACCTTCCGGCCACTGTTTGCAGTGCTGTGGCAGAGGTGATATCCAGCCCTCTGCTCATGCCATCGTTTTCCCTGCCAGGATGGAGTCTCCCCTCGAGTCCATAAGCCAAATAAACCCATTCCTCCACAAGCCGCTTTTGCTTGGGTTCTTTCTGAGAAGCAACTAGAAAGCTGACCGAAACAGATGCCTTAGCAACCCTCACTCTTTCTGTTCCTTGATTCTGCAAATATTTACTACAGGCTTATTGCAATGCCAGAGATTATGCTAGAATTGGAAGATGAAAGTACAAGGTCTTGACTTTCAAAGCCTCAGTCAAATAGGAGAAATAGATATGTCAATAAACAATTACAATACAGCATGGGGTCTGCAGAGCAGGATCACAAATTTACAAATATCGAAAGAGGAAGTTTAGCCTTGGCGTTCTGTAAGGGTCCTTCCTGCAAGTTCACATTCAGCTTACTTTGTGGTGTGTATCTATGCATCTCTAGTGAGCTGGGCTTTAACTAGTTAGACACTCAATCCAACTCGTAAATCTAATCATTAAATAGTAAACTAAATGGAAATAGTACTAGCTAGCTTCTGTATCGCGCTCTCTTCTGGCATAAAGAGTCTCTTACAGTAATTCATTCTCTCTCAGATGAGTGTACCTTTTACTTCTCTCCGCCTCACCATGGGCTATTGCACACACATGTGTATCATGGTAGTGAGGGGCTGACTCATTCATGATCTTTTGGAACCAGCGAAGAAGCATGTTTACGTGTCTCTTCATTGCCCCTTCCATTCCCTAGACTCTGCTTGCAATGTCTTCTGTACACCTGCTCACAGAGACCCGGGATGGACTGTTGGTGGCCTCTGTTCTGGGGACTGCGTTCCTCTCCTGCTGCCTGGCTTCCCCTTCAGGTACCATCATGAGGCTTGGAGACCAGGGCTACCAGGAAGCCTGGCTCTCTCTTAACTTGCCCAGGCTCTTTCCAGATCAGCGTTTCCCTATCTGCTCCCCTCAAGAGCAAGAACCATTTGCTGCTTGCATTTGTCGTTGGGATTGGCGTTTTGGGTGGAATTGCACACAGGTGGAGGATGCAGAGGATGCTGACCCAAGCTCTGTCTCCCTCACGCCAGCATGCTACCTTTGCACTAAGGGTGGGCACAGGACGTTATTAATGGACTCCTGGGCTCAGCAAGCTCTTTTGAATTCCAGATGATAAACACTGGAGTATAAAAGCAACCTATGCCTCTCTTTCTAACCTAAGCCTCTAACTCCACCTCTTAAGTGGGATGTCAGGATACATACAGCTCACCAACACTTGGTTACTCTCATCTAGGCTTAGAAAGGTCTAGATTTCCACTTCATTTTCTCCCTTGAAAGGACATGTCCTTGGTTACATGTTCTTCTTTGCTTGGAGAGCTAGGTTTTATTGACTTTACTTAGTTGGTGGAGAGTGTGTTGGGAGGGAACAAGCTTACCAATAAAAGGCCAATGTCAGGATCTTGAAAAATAATTTAATTAATTACTTGCATGAGCCTGTGGGTGTATGTATGTTCATATGTGTATGATCATGTGTGCAGGTGCAAGTAAACATATGTGTGTAAGCATGTACAGGCCAGAGGTCAACATTGTGTGTCTTCCTCAATTGATTTCTACATTTTTTCATTCAGACAGGGTCTCTCATTGAGTCTAAAAATCACCAACCAGGCCACCTAGCTGGCCAGCAAGCCCTGGTGATCCTCCTGTCTCCACCTCCCCAGATCCACTGTACCCTGATTTTACATGCATGGTGAGGATCTGAACTCAAGTCCTCATGCTTGCAGAACCAGCATGTTACCCATTAAGCCATCACTCATTCCTATCCAAAATTATCTTATTCTGTCTGATGACTTTAAGGACTGCCTATAGTCTACTAACACCTGAAGGAATGTCTATATCCCAAGTCTCTGCTTTCATTAAATCGTCTTATATAGGACTTTATTTTTACCTTTTTCTTCTAGATGTTTAAATTTTTAATTTATTAATCCCTTGATATGCTCCATAGATCCTAATTCTCCTGGAGTCTTACCTACTTCAATAAAAGGCATCACCATTATTTTTAAAAAGCCTAGTGTTGTGACCCTCTGGAGGCTGAGGTAGGATGATTGCTATGAGTTTGAGGCCAGCCTGGGTTACAGAGTGAGTTCCATGGCAGCCTGAGCTAGAGCTATGAGACCCTGCTTCAAAAAAAAACCAAATAAAAATAAAAATAAGGGCCGGAGAAATGGCTCAGCAGTTAAGGCACTTGCCTCCAGTGCCTAAGGCTCTGGGTTCAATTCCCCAGGACCCACATAAGCCAGACCCACAAGATGGTGGCCCTGGTGTTCTCTCTCTCTCTCTCTGTCTCTGTCTCTCTCTCTTTCTCTCTCTCTCTCCTCTCTCTCTCTCCTTGAAAATGAATAAATATTTAATATTTAATATTTTAATTAAAAATAAATAAATAAAAACCAAAAATAAATAAAAGGACCATAATACTGTTTGGGGGATAGAGCTATTATTTCTTTAACTGAGATTTGGAGGCAAATCAGAATTTTCTAAGTAGCCAAGAGTAGGCAGAATGTCCCAGGCTAAAGCACAAGGGGTTTCGAAGTTACGGGAGGACACAAGTTCGCAAGCTTAGGAGAAGAGCTGTTGGCCTCTGTCATTTTGGAAAGCCCCGGACAAAAGCCTTGTTTGTTGGTGGGAGTAACCTGGCTTGTGAAATGAGCTCTACTCCAAAAGCAAGGCATGGCTCTGGTCAAACAGGCTCCGAGCAGAGGCATTTGTCTCTTTTCTCTCCAAAGGATACTTTAACCAGAGTAGAGGATGTCAACGACAGTGATGGAAAGGAAACAGTTA
>PVHP010036760.1:0-17831 GCA_004024765.1 Zapus hudsonius
AAAAAAAAAAAGACAAAATGAAACAAAAGAAAGGTCTGGAGAAGGGAGAGATGGCTCAGCAGTTAAGGCATTTGCCTGCAAAGCAGAAGGACCTGAGCTCGATCCCCCAGGACCCACAAAAAGCCAGCTGCACAAGGTGGCACATGTGTGTGGTACATGTGTCTGGAGTTTGTTTGCAGTGGTTGGGGGCCCTGGCATGCCCATTCTCTCTTTTTGTCTGCCTCTCTCTCTCTCTCTCTCTCTCTCTCTCTCTCTCTCAAATAAATAATTAAATAAATAAAATATTAAACGAACAAACAAAAAGAAAACCCCAACCACTCTGTGTTGCTCAGGTCTGAGTAGGCTGATGGCTTTATAATCTGCCCCTACTCTCGGCCTGGCCATGACCCTCACTGCTGCTTCTGCTGCCAGAAGTCAGCCTGCCGAGCTCTAGTTGGATCAGACACAGCCTGTGCCAGTCCACCTAGCTGGAGTGAGCCTTTGTCCTGCTCTGACCTCAGCTCTGAACCACAGCCACCCCCATCTCTTTTCCTTCTGTCCCTGGTTGCTGCCCCTAAGCCTCTCTGAGGTGCAGCAGGGCACGGTCCCCTCTCCAGATGTTGGGGGCTGCATTGAGAAGCAAGCGGAGTGAACCCAGTCCTGGTTGCTTAGCCAAGGGACTTGAGGTCCGCAATCTGAAGTCTTGCTGAGGTGGGGAATGTTCTGGATGAGGGGTGTGGGTTGCTGAGGAAGCTCACTTCCTGGAGGTGATTTTTAAACTGAGAGCTCTCAGGGTTTGGGAAACCTTGCCATAAGGAGGGTGCCTCAGACAGAGCGAAGAGCACCCCAGCCCCGAGCAAAGGTGGCAGTGGGCACAAGAGTGACCCTGAGCTGCTGAGCCTTGCTTTTCTTCCCCTGCCTCCTGGTCTCCCTCCAGTCCCAGCATCTCCACTAAGGCAAGGGCAGGAATGCACCTGCCACCGAGCTGGGTGGTCAGATCAGGCTGTGCCCTGCTCTAAGGTACCCTGTATTGAGTAAAACAACAGATTTCCAGACTGTGCCTTGCCCCAAGAGATTCTGGGTTTTGGTTTTTGTTTGTTTGTTGTTTTTTGTGCTTGTTTTTTTGGTGTTTTTGGTTTTTCGAGGTAGGGTTTTGCTCTAGCCCATGCTGACCTGGAATTCACTATGTAGTCCCAAGGTGACCTTGAACTCACCCTATCCTCCTACCTCTGCCTCCTGGGACTAAAGACATGAGCCAACACGCCCAGCATTTTTTTTTTTTTTTTTGAGGCAGAGTCTCAGTGCCCAGGTTGACCTGACACTCACTCTGTAGTCTCAGGCTGGCCTCGAACTCACAGTGATCCTCCTACCTCCGACTCCCAAATGCTGGGATTAAAGATGTCACCATGCCTGGGGAGACTCCGTTTTATAAGCAGTTTTTGACTCCATTTTGAGGGTAGACGACTTTGTACCTGGGAGGACACGTGGATGGCACCATCGTCCACCACCAAGCATGTGGCACAGACTGATCAATGACTTATTCCTGGGAGAAGAAAGGGTGTCACCCTATACATTTTATTGGGGTGAATGGGGACTATAGGAGCACATGGGGATATCAAAATCATGTCAAGAAAAGGAAGCCCCAGAACTTATTAGACCCATCAGATCAAGGAAAGGTGTTCCAAGGGTTTCAGCTCTGCTTGGTCTCACCGCTGATGCGGCCTAGTTGCTGTCTGTCCGTCCATGTGGACTTGAGGTCTGTTCACTTCACTATTGCAGCTCAGCTCTGACCCTGCAGCTGCCTCGATGGTTTCTCCAGCTTCTCCTGCAGCAGGTCCTCTAAGCGGTCCCCCAACTTTTAAAAATTCTATTTGTTTACTAATTATTTATTTATTGAGAGAGAGAGTGCGAAAGAGAGAAGGAGGTAAACAAAGAGAGAGAATGGGCACATCAGGGCCTCCAACCACTGCAAATGGTGGTCCAGACATGGGCGACACCTTGTGCTTCTTGGATGTATGTGGGTACTGGGGAATCAAACTTGGGTCCTTCTGCTTTGTAGGCAAACACCTTAACCACTAAGCCAACTCTCCAGCCCCTTTTTAAATAATTTTATTATAAAGTAGAAACTTAGTCCAGAGACTTTTGTATTTCCGTCAGTTCTCCAGCTCTGGCCTCTCAGACCTCTGAGAAACTGCCTCTTTAACCCTTTGTAGTCATTCTATAACACACACATACATATTTACATATACATACTTACTGTGTAATGTGTGATTTGAGAGTTAACAGTAATTAAGATTGGACTCTGCCAGATGCATCTAGAGTTCATTTGTGCACTCTCTCTGTCTCTCTTCTCTCTATGTTTCTGTGTTTGCAACGAAATAAATGAAAACATTTTAAAAATTGTATTAAAACAGCCTGTGTTTGCCTCAGCCAGGGCTATCGGGGAAAGTGAGAGGATCTGGCAAACCACTGGACCTTGGGAAGTTATTGTTATTCAATAAATCAACATTGTGAAAAGATCCAAGCATGCCTGTCTGTTTCTGACACCGTGCGCTCATGACACTTAGCCTTTTCATGCTTGTCCCCAGCAACCCTGAGAAGTGAGATGGTGCACAGTCCAGAGGCCAAGGAAGGGAGGCTCCGGGAGGCGGGCACCTTCCCAAAGCCATTGGCCAGCATTGAGGAAGGACATTCACATTCAAGCCAGGCCCAGAGCCCGCAGGATCTCAGAGCTGGCTTGTGTCCCACAGGGGACTGGTCCCCCTCCTGTCTCACTTAGCTTCTCTCTGCCAGGGTGGGAAGGTGTGGAAGTGGAGGAGGTCTTGTCCCTCCCCAGCCAAGCTGTCCCCATGAGTAATGGAGGCCAGATGGTTCTGAGCCTCAAATGCCTGAATGACTTCAGCCTCAAACCACTCAGTGAGTACCATATATGCCCCTGGCCCCAAATGGGTCTGCCAACATGTCAAAGAAAGCAAAAACGTCACAGTAAGCCACTGGGACAGGTTGTCACTCAGGTCTGATGACTTGTTGACAGCCTGATTTTTGTGGTTAAAACAGAGGCCCATTAAACACAAAACAGCTATGGGTAGTTGTATCCCAATCAAGGGCAGGAATCTGCCTTTGCCATGGTGGGGGGTGGGGGGCAGCTATCATTCCAGAAGCAGTCACCCGTGACATGCCATTAACCCACAGTGGCCTCTGGAGAGCCAGGGTGACAGATGCTCTAATTCTATCACTGAATGGGCTGCAGCTTCTGGGGTTCCACACAGCCAAGTTCACACAGCTGACGCAAGGAGAGCTGGAGTTGGCCATGGAGCTCCCTGACCCCAAAGCCCACATTTCTTTCCAGACTGAAGCCTTCCCAGCTTCAGAGAGAGGATGGGGTGGGAGTCAAAGAGGTGAGGCCAGATCTCCCACGTGGCAAGGCAGGGCCTCTGGGCTCCCAGGAGTTGAGTCTTAAGAACCTTCCCCCAGCCTCTCAGGCATGGCCCTCCTAAGCCCCTTGCTGAACAGCCATCTTAGATGTGCCTTTCTGGGATTCTGTCAGACGTTTCTTGGTAGCATCTAAGTGTTCTCTCGTTGGGGCTCTGACCTCCAGAAACAGAAGAAAGGGTCCCTGCTCCATGGTGGAATTGCGGTGTGATGCCAGCCCACTTCTTTATATTTCTGTCACCTTTTCCTGACTCCATGTCAGGTGCAAGAAAGTAAGTCCTTGACGTCCAGTTTTGTAAGTAAGGGTGCTGGCAGTGGCCAGGAGGGCTGTAGTTTCCCTCCCTTGCTGTCTCCACAGAACTCTGCACAGCAGAACAGATTAGAACAGTCTAGATGCACGCATCCCTTTAGCATCCTTCACTGGGGAAAGAGAGGGCTGGATTGGGGACTTAATGCTCAGCACTAGAGTGCTTGCCTGGTATGCAGGGCCACCCACTAAGCCACATGCCCACCCCTGTACATCCGTTTCTAAAATAGCATTATTACCAGTCAGGCCTGGTGTGCAGGGCTCTAGTCCCAGCACTTGGGAGGTAGAGGCAAGAGAATCAGGAGTTCAAGGCCAACGTGGTGGTTTGAACATGAAATGTTCCCCGTAGCCTCATGGGTTTGTGATTAAGCCTCGGTCTCAAGGCCCAGCTGGTCACAGTTTGGGAGGTGGAGCCTTGCTGGAGGAGGTGTGGGCCTTGAGGTGTCATAGCCTAAATCTCCCTGCCGGCTCATGGACGACTTCCTTCTGCTAATAAATGACATGATGTGATGCCAGGCCTCTGCCAGTGCCATGCTCTCTCGCCATGGTACTTACCCTCGAAACCATAAGCCTGAAAATAATCCTTTCCTCCCAGAAGCTGCTCCTGGTCAGGTGTTTGAAGGTAACTACAGCAGTTGACTTTGGCCACATCTAAGGTTCAAGACTGGGCTACATGCTCCTTGTCTCAAACAAGCCAAAGCATGAAAGCAAGATGGGACTAAGGGGAGGAGGAAGATAAGAGAGGGTAATTGAGGGAAGAGGTAAAAAATCCATTATATACATCTATGAAAGTGTCAAAAATGACAACAGTGCCGGGCGTGGTGGTGCACACCTTTAATCCCAGCACTCAGGAGGCAGAGGTAGGAGGATTGCCATGAGTTCAAGGCCAGCCTGAGACTACAGAGTGAATTCCAGGTCAGCCTGGGCTAGAGCAAGACCCTACCCCGAAAAACCAAAAAAACAAGACAAAGTAAAAATACTGTTTCACTCTAGCCAAATCTGACTTGGAATTCACTAAGTAATCCTAGGCTGGCCGAGTACTACCTCTGCCTCCTGAGTGCTGGTATTAAAGGCATGCACCATGATGCCCGGCTTAATTAACCAATTTTAAGTGTACAACTCAATGAACTTTTGGTAAATTTATCAAGTTGTGAAACTATTGCCATAAATCAGGTCTAGAACATTTCTATAACCCAAATAAAATTTAGGGCTGGAGAGATGACTCAGTGGTTTAAGAAGCTTACTTGTAAAGCCCAACAGCCTGAGTTCAAATCCCCAGTACCCACATAAAGCCAGACACACAAAGTGGTGCATGCATCTGGCATTTGCAGTGGCAAGAGGCCTTGGTGTGCCCTTTCCTCCCACCCCCCCACTTGCAAATAAATAAAATTTTTTTTAAAAAATCCTTCTTATAGACTGGAGAGGTGGCTCAGTGGTTAAGGTGCTTGCCTGCAAAGCCTAATGACCTGAGTTTGATTCCCCAGTACCCACATAAAGCTAGATGCATGAAGGGGCACATGCATCTGGAGTTCATTTGCAGTGGCTAGAAGCCCCAGCATGCCATTCTCTCTGTCTCTCTTCTGTCACTCTCTACTTGCAAATAAAATCCTTCTTGCCTAGGGCTAAGCTCAGTGGTAGAGCGCTTATGCAAGAAGCCTTGGGTTCAATTCTCTCGGATGAAACAAAGCAAAATGCTCCTTATGTCTATTTACAGTCCATCACTATTTTCCTGCCTGAGATAGATACGTAGTTTTTAATAGTCCCTAGTGTATCACAATGATTCAGCTTCAACTGACATGCCCCTCCTTGTAGCCAGGGAATTTGTCACTGGCAGGAGGCAGAAGGGCCACCAGCGTCATAGCACCCTGTGAGCCTGCAGGCTCTACTCACTAAGGGGTCTCTAGAAAGAACGTCTGAAGCTTATGGTTTTGCCTTCTGTTGTGAGGCGATATTCTGGAGAGGTCAATTATACCTCTAAAAACTATGTTGTTTGAAGGACTTAATAAAGCAATGAAATATGCATGTAATATACTAGATGTAATTATGGCTAAACTTCTCAAATAAGGATTTGTTTGCAGACAGATCTTTAATTGAAACATGCAAAAGCATTTAGGAGATTAAACTTGTGAATTTGTCTGGTGGAATTTAAGCCCTAAACTATTGTTTATATTTAACTCTGGTTTGAAACCAATGAAGGTCCATCTCCATCACCTTCCTCCCTCCATCTGCCTTTTGACTCCATTTCCTTTTGTCTGAAGTGTCCTCCCTTCCATCTATCCAAATCCTACGGAACCTAACTAACATCACCAGATATTCAAGGGTCCTCCCTCGATGCTCCATCTGAAAGCACCCTCTCTGTCTGTTCCTCCCTCCCCCAGATTCCCATAGTCCCCATCAAAGGAGACCTAACTACTGGGTAACTTCAGGAGCAGGGGTTGGGTTTTTCTCCCATCCTCTTATTTCCCTGTTTTAGAGAATGAGACCCCTCTGCACCTTTGCCCCAGGAGAGGTTTGGCTGTAGGGCTTGAGATACACATAGCCATCATTGGCTACATATAGCCATCATTGGCGAACAGATCAAGCTGCTCTAACAGAGGCTCCACAATCAATTCAAACAAGATGGACATTCAGTTCTTCGTCATATACCAATGGAGAGATGGGCAGTAGTGATCCAAGATGGGGAAGCTCCCCTTGTCCACACGTACCTAGTGGGAAGTGGTGGAAGGAGGCCGTGTAGCATGATTCTAAATCATCACAGGATGGCTTAGACAGCATTTGGATGAAAGTTGTGCTTTCTCATTTGGGGGGAAGAGGAACAGGAAATGGACCCTAAGGCCTCACACATGCTAGGAAGGTGCTCTGCCATGATGTCCTCAGCCCTTGAATGGACGCTTTAGTTCAGATGAGATCGGGTATGTTCAGGGTGGTATGGCCGTAGACTGGACACTTTATTTCAAATCTTATTTTGCATATGTATGCATGCATGTATGACTGTATGTATGTGTGCATGCATGTGGAAATCAGAGGCTTGAAGTCAGGTGTCTTTGCTTGCCCTCCACCTTATTGACTGAGGCAGGGTCTCTCCTATACCTGGGACTTGCTGAATCCACTAGTTTAGCTAGTCAGCTTGCCTCAGAGCTCCCCTATCTCTGCCTCCTGAGCACCGAGGTTACAGGCAAGCCAATGTGTTCACCTGCCATTTATGGCATTTACATGGTGTTGTAGTCAGCCACATGCCACTAGGATGAATCTCCAAACCAGGCACAGTTTATGGGAGCAAACGATTTATTCAAGCTACACATCCAGGGGAAGTTCCATAAAAGTGAAAGAGGCTGGTCCTCTTTCACAGGTCCAAGCAGAGAGAGAAACTCATCACCAACACTACACACACAATAGCAAACAGGCAGGGGGGCAAGGAGAGAATTTCTTCCCCTTTATATAGCCTTAGGGTGGGGTCTTGCAACCCTTTCCCAGACTTAATGGCTTCCTGAGTCTCTGGAATTTCCTTCCTGCACTGCCCACACAGGAAAGGATGTTTACTTCTAGCTTCTTTGAACTTTATTACATCCTGCCCCCTACTGAGAGGCTGCCTTCCTGTAAACATCCTCAGAGACCCACCCAAGATAACTTGAAAGGTCAAGTTGACATCAAAACTTAACCATCACACATGGGTTCTGGGGATCCGAGCTCTGGTTCTCACGCCTGTTCTTCACTGAGCATCTCATCTCCCCTTTGTTCTGAGGCAGGAACTTACTCTGCAACCCTGGCTGGCCTTGAACTCACAGTGATCCTCCTACTGGTCTTCCTAGTGCTTGTTATAAAAAGTGGCAAATGAAATGCCAGCAAAGACTTGGCTCAAGAGAGGAGACAGGGGCCTGGAAAGATGACTCAGCAGTTAAGGCACTTACCTCCAGTGCCTAAGGACCTGGGTTCAATTCCCCAGTACCCACATAAGCCAGATGCACAAGGTGGTGCATGTATCTGGAGATTGTTTGCAGTGGCTGGAGGCCCTGGCACACCTATGCTCTCTCTCTCTCTCTGCTTACAAATAAATAAAATATATTTTTAAAAAAGAGAGTGAGGAGACAGGCTTTATTTGGGGAAAGCCAGAGAAGGGCTCTGACCAGGCTGGTCAGCAGCTACTTCCTGTATAGACTAGGGGGGACTTATGGAGTGGTGGGGTCATTGGGATTCTTTGGTTGCGGGGCAGTCCAACCTGCTTTGGCTACTCCAGGAAAGTGAAAATGGGGATGGGTGGTCTGGATCATTCCAGGAAGGTGACAATTAGAAGGGGTGGTTGGATCACTCTTGGGAAACAGAGTTACAATAAAATGGCAGCCAGAGTCCAAAGATGGGGACATTCTGGTTCTACTAGGCCTGGCACGAAAAGATGTGTGGCATCACGCATGACTTGGGCTTTTATTTTAAATCATCACTTATCTTATTTAAGTATAAGAAAGAATATAACCAGCTTACTTCAGATACCATTGCTGAGGATGAAACAACTTATTTAAGTAAAAAAAAGAAAGCAAAACATATGTAGGAGCTGGGGAGATAGCTCAGCGGTTAAAGGCCCTTGCTTGCAAAGTCTGCTGGACTTTGGTTCAACTTCCCAGTTACCCATAGAAAGACCCTGATTTGCACCCCCCCCCAACACACACACATGAAAATTAAAAAAAAATAAAGGAGAAGGGAGCTTGTGAGGTTTGGAATTTAGAAAACCGGAGGCAATTTCTTTTCAGGCCTACTGTATTTATTAACACCAGTCAGGGTGCCGATGGGACTCAGAGCAGAGGAGGATGCGATCTAGGGAAGTAGGGCGGGACAAGGTCAGTGCTGTGTAGTGGGTGGAAGGGCCGTCTGCATGGGTTGCCTGTTTCACATGGAGATGAGAAATCACGCTAGATCTGATGGGCTTTTCTCTCAGGTGTCATCTCTCAGGTGTTAGCTCCAAGGGGGGCTGTTTCCCCCATCCAGGTGAGGAAGGGTTTAGAAATTCCCATTTTTTTTAATATTTTATTTATTCATTTTCAAGGAGAGAGAGAGAGAGAGAGAGAGAGAGAGAGAGAGAGAGAGAGAGAGAGAGAGCACCAGGGTCACCACCTTGTGGGTCTGGCTTATGTGGGTCCTGGGGAATTGAACCCGGGGCCTTAGGCACTGGAGGCAAGTGCCTTAATCGCTGAGCCATCTCTCCAGCCCTAGAAATTCCCATTTTTGAAGGTGCTGATTCTAACCCCACACCTGAGCCTGGGAGAGGTAGAAGCAACTCTTTGAAAGCTCAATTTCCATAGCCGGGTTTGGGAGGAGGGGGAGCTCAGGGGTGACAGGGATCACCAGCTGTCATCCCTCCTGGTTCCTAACTGAAAATGAGCAGCTCTGCTGCATGCTCTGGCCGCCATGCCTTCCTTGGCAGGACGGACTGTAACCTAGAGCCATAAACTGAGATAAACCCTACCTTCCTTAAAGTTGCTTTAAAAATCATATTTATGCTAGCTATGTCGTGTGCCCGAGACTCTCCAGTGGAGCTGCCTGCAGGTTGAGCAGTGAGTCCGGAGATGTGGCTTCCGTGATTGTTGCTGATGCCGAGGGGGGCTTTCTGGGGATGTGGCTGCCTTTGAGTTGAGCAGCTATGGGAGGTCGTCATCCAGGATGGGATGAGACTTCTCGTGGTGTGGCTGTGTTCCAGTCATCTCTTGTTCCTGTAAGCAACCCCGACCCTGCTCTATAAGTAACCCCAATAAACTCATCGGTTCAACAAAAGAAGGTAATATATTAATTAAACATGTTAAAGAATCATAGTGGGATGGAGAGATGGCTCAGCGGTTAAGGCACTTGGCTCCAGTGCCTGAGGCCCCCAGTTCAATTCCCCAGTACCCACATAAGCCAGACCCACAAGGTGGTGGCCCTGGTGTTCTCTCAATCTCTCTCTTTCTCTCTCTCTCTCTCTGCTTGAAAATAAATAAAATATTTTAAAAAAGAATCATATTAAGTAAATAATATGTACCAGGCCAAGAATTTTCTGCAGCACATATATATAATTTTTGAGACAAGGTCCCACTCTGCAGTCACAGCAATCCTCCTGCTTCAGCCTTCTGAGTGCTGAGATGACAGGTGCATACTGCCACACACAGCTTCACTTGCACATCCAACAGTTATGAAGGCTTTGGCCAGTGGAGATGCTGGATGGAGTCTCTGGCAGGCCTCTAGCGAGTGGGGGAAAATGCATGGCCTGTTTGCAGGCCATCTCCTGGCCACGGGCCGTCACCAAGCGGCCACACATATGTTACCATCCTCTCACTCACCGAGTCATGGCTGGACATGCACAGCAGTGCTCTCACCCTGCGGAGATGGCATATGAGACACTGGGCTCCAGCAGGTTCAGAAGGCACAGGTAAGCTGTGCGAGCAGGTGGTTTGGCTGCCTTCCACAGTGACTCTTGCTTCATCACCTCTCGTCCACTCATCCTAGACCTCATAGAACATTCCTTGGGATCAGTTGGCTGAGAAGGAAGGAATTCAAGCCTGATTTACAGATGGCTCTGCAAGATACACTGGCATTAACAGAAAGTGGACAGCTGAAGCCCGCTGCCCCACTCCAGGTGGACCTGCAGAACATGGGGAAAGCACTTTTTGTTTTGTTTTGTTTTGTTTTTCCAGGTAGGGTCTTGCTCTAGCCCAAACTGATCTGGAACTCACTATGTAGTCTCAGGCTAGCCTCGAACTCATGGTGATCCTCCTACCTCTGCTGGGATCAAAAGCATGGGCCACCACACCCGTCTAAAATGCACATTTTTAATAGTGGGTGGAATATCAAGATGAACATTAATTTTTCTACTTTGTCTGAGGAAGAGAAGGCCAGGAGTGCTCGACGTTGATTCACGTATGTGGAAGGAAAATGACTGGTAGATAGGTGACAGGGGATGGACTTCACAGAATGTGAAGACATTTGTGTGTCGCGAGAATGCATACTGTGTCCATTTGCTGTTACAGCATCACCTGAGACAGGGGCTGGAGAGATGGCTCAGCAGTGAAGGTGCTTGCCTGCAAAGCCTAATGACCTCGGTTGGATTCCCCAACACCCACATAAAACCAGATGCACAAAGTGCCACATGCATTGGCGTTTGTTTGAAGTGGCTGGAGGCCCTGGTGGGAGAGACCCATTCTCTTTCTCTCTCCTCTTGCAAATAATTAAAATAGTTTTAAAAATACCCAAGACAACCAGATTAAAAAGAGGAACGCTTCAGGAGTCGAGAGATGGCTCAGTGGGTAAAATGCTTGCCTGCGGACGCATAAGGACCTGAGCTTGAATCCCCAGCATCAATGGAAAAGTCTGGAATTCCAGCACTGCGGAGACACAGAGAGGAGGGTCCCTTGAGCTTGCTACTAGCTAGTTTAGCTGAATCAGTGAACTCAGGTTTAGTGAGAGATATTGTCTCAAAAAATAAAGTGTGGGCTGAAGAGGTGGCTTAGTGGTTAAGACATTTGCCTATAATGCAGAATGACCTGAGTTCAATTCCCCAGTGCACATGTAAAGCCAGATGCTCAAGAGGGCCCATGTGTCTGGTTCATTTACAGTGGCTGGAGGCCCTGGCATGCCCATTCTCTCTCTCTCTCTCTCTCTCTCTCATTCTTTCTTTCTTTCTTTTTTTTTTTGTTTTTTTTTTTTTTTGTTTTTCGAGGTAGGGTCTCATTCTAGCCCAGGCTGACCTGGAATTTACTCTGTAGTCTCAGGGTGGCCTCAAACTCACGGTGATCCTCCTACCTCTGCCTCCCGAGTGCTCGGATTAAAGGTGTGTGCTACCACGCCCGGCTAAAATATATTTCTTTCTTTTTTTCTCTTTCTCATAAATAAATAAAATATTAAAAAAATAAAGTGCAGAGTGATCTCTGCCCTTCACATACACACATGTATGCATGCTACATGAATACCGTGCATACATTAAAGAGAGAGAGAAAAAAAGAAACAGGAAAGATGGCTCAGTGGTTAAGGTGCTTGTCTGCAAAGCCTAACAACTTGGGTTCGATTCCTCAGTACCCATGTAAAGCCAGATGCACAAAGGGGTGCATGCATCTGGAGTTAGTTTGCAGCGGCTGGAGGCCCTGGTGTACCCATTCTCTCTCTTAAGAGAAAGAGAATTATTTCTGTCTCACTCTGCTTGCAAAATAAATAAAATAAAATAAAATACAAAGGAAACAACAGGGAAGAACAGTAGAGGTCTACTCTGACGTCTGTGCACACACACAAGACATGCGCACACACCACCCATGCCACCTCACACATACGACACACACAGATGAACAAAGGGGCAGGACTGGCGTGATGGCAGAATTCAGGCTTAATCTTACCTTACTGCTCAGAAGTGTTGCCCTAGTAGAAAGGAGGGGTGGGTGCTTACTGGAAGACACTCTGAAGGGATGATGTCCTGTAGGGCAGAATCATCAGATCCTAACCTCTGTAGGCACCATATGTGGGCCTGAGAATCCAGGCGTGGGCAACATAGGGGGACCCAGGCTCAAACACAATACAGAACAAAGCATCCTTTTTTTTTTTTTTGGTTTTTCGAGGTAGGGTCTCACTCTAGTCCAGGCTGACCTGGAATTCAGTCTGTAGTCTCAGGCTGGCCTGGAACTCACAGCGATCCTCCTACCTCTGCCTCCCGAGTGCTGGGATTAAAGGCGTGTACCACCACGCCTGGCAGAACAAAGCATCTTTGAGGCAGGAGCTAGGGCAGGACAGAGGGCCTGGACAGTGCATGCACAGTGCCCTCCCACGGGGCTCTGGATTGTCTTTCTACTTGATGGGAGAAGCTGAGCTGCCCCCTAACCCATTCCATGACTGTGAGGAGTTATCGAAGCACCCTTCCATTTTTGATGTCCCCAAGACCTGAATTCCCTAGGACTTGGACAGCTCTTCAGGACTCATGGTAACCTCATAATTGAGGACTTGAGGACAACTGTTTATGAATGGCTTCTAAATACCCACCCACAACCCACTCCCAAGCTGAAGCTCCCTACCTGTCCCTGGTCCTGAGCTGGCCTGGCCAGCTTCTCCATGGGAATCCAGGACTCCCTGCCCTCCTGCCTGGGCATTATCTTGGGTTGTCTTGTGTCCCAGCTCCTAGCCTGGGCTCCCAAGGATGCTGGGTGGGCATAGCCTCCAAGGGATGAGCTGCAGGACCAGGGCGTGGTGGGAGAGGTCCATGGCTGCAGAGGGTGGGTGGGGGCAGGGACCCTGGCATCCAGCGCAGAGAAGCTGGGGCTGGGGGAGACCTCGGTGCTTTAGGAGTCATCTGGCACCTGGGGAGGGCAGGAGAGGAGGAGAGATGCGCATGAGAAAGGAAAACCCAACGAGGGGGAGGATGCGCTGGAGAGATGGGGTCCAGGGCATGGGTGCTCTTCTCCAGCCCTGAGCCAGGGATGACCAGCACCTGCTGGAAGGACCTGCTGGGCAGCCATCTGCTGACCAGCCTGGAGACAGCATGGTTGCCCGGGTACTGCTGGCCACAGACCACTCAGCCAGCCAGGCCTGGGCCTGGCATGCTTGGAGGATTTAGGGACTTCATGTGAGGCTGGTGACAGCTGAAATTCTGCTCACCTCTCTCCACCCCACCTCCCTCCCCTGCATTCAAAACTGCTTATTTCAGGCCCAAACGTGATGGTGATTAATTTATATGTAATATGTAAATTCTTAAAACACTCCTACATAAACCAGGTGTGGTGTTACACACCTTTAATCCCAGCACTGGGGAGGCAGCAGTTAGGAGGATCACCATGAGTTCCTGATCAGCCTGGGACTACATAGTGAATTCCAGGTCAGCCTGGGCTAGAGTGAAACCCTACCTCTAATCATCACACCAGACACCCACACTCATACATACACATACACAGATACACATACAAAGTAAATTTGAATTTTTAAAATATTTTTATTTATTATTTGCAACTAGAGAGAGAGAAAGAGAGAATAGGCACACTGGGGCCTCCAGACACATGTGCCAGTCTGTACATCTTTTACATAGGTCCTGGGGAATTGAACCTGGCCATTAGGCCCTGCAAGCGTGTGCCCTTAACTGCTGAGCCATATCTCCAGCTCCAATAAATAATTTTTAAAAAAGAACAAGGACATGCTAAAAAATACATACATGCAAAAATAACAAGGAGCCAGTTGTGGTGGCGCACACCTTTAATCCCAGCACTCGAGAGGCAGAGGTAGGAGGATCACTGTGAGTTCAAGGCTACCCTGAGACTACATAGTGAATTCCAGGTCAGCCTGTACTAGAGTGAGACCCTACCTTGAAAAACAAAAACAAACGAACAACAAGAACGAGAGAGAGAGAGAGAGAGAGAGAGAGAGAGAGAGAGAGAGAGAGAGAGAGAGAGAGAGAGAGAGAGAGAGAACTGGGGCGATTGCTCAGTTTGCAAGTCTGACAAGCTGGATTTGGTAGACCCAGGCTGGCCTTGACCTCAAGGTGATCCTCCTACCTTAGCCTCCATAGTGCTGACACTAAAGGAATACACCAACACTTCCTGCCTTCTTTATAGTCAAAATACTGCTATTATGCACCCAGGAAATGTGAAATTGCTAGACTTAATATGTAGACCATGCTAAAATTCCAAATGTCCCAATGCTTTCCTCTTAAGTTTTCTTTCTTTTTGTTGTTTTGTTTTGTTTTAAATCCAAACCAGGCACAATGGTGTGAACTTGTTTGTAGTCCCAGGTACTCTGAAGACTGAGGCAGGATGAATTGATCCTGAAAAGTTCAAGACCAGTCTGGGCACCTTTCAAAGACCCCCCTCCCCCATCTCAAGAGTTGAGGAAATGGTTCAGCAGTTAAAGGCACTTACTTGAAAAGCCTTCTGGTCCCAGGTTCAATTCCCTGGCACCCACATAAAGCTGGATGTAAAATGGTGCCTGCACCTGTGATTCCAATGAGCCTACCCAATGGAAACAGAGCCAGGAGAGGTCAAAGCTCACAGGCCAGCTGTCTGTTGCAGCTCATTTACAGTTGCATGAGACCTTGTCTTAAAAAAAAAAAAAGTGGAGGGCTGAAGAAATGAATGACTCAGTGGTTAAGGCATTTGCCTGCAAAGTCTAATAACCTTGGTTTGATTCCCCAGTACCCACATAAAGCCAGATGCACGAAGTGGCATTTGTCTGAAGCAGCTAGAAGCCCTGGTGTGCCTATTCTTTCTCTCTCTCTCTTCTCTTTCTCTCTCTCTCCCTGAAAATAAATAATATATATATATATATATATATATATATATATATTTGTTTGTTTGTTTTTTGTTTTTCGTGGTAGGGTCTCACTCTAGCTCAGGCTGACCTGGAATTCACTGTGTAGTCTAGTCTCAGGGTGGCCTTGAACTCATGGTGCTCCTCCTACCTCTGCCTCCCGAGTGCTGGGGTTAAAGGTGTGCACTACCATGCCCGGCTAATAAAATATATTTTAAAAAACAGCTCTTCAAAGTTGTCCACTGACCTACACATACATGTTATATGGCACATGAGCACAAACACATAAAAAATTTTAAAAGACCCCATCTCAAAGTAGAATAAGTAAATAAATCCAGGAGTCAATGTAAAAATAATATGCAATTAATTAACATGTCTTTTAAGTCAACTTTAACTCAGAACAGTTCTCCAGGCTGGTTGTTTCACAGACTGTTTTATACTCTGGACTTCCTTGAGTGTTTCTTCATTACATTGGTTTATTCTCAAGCAGAGAGAGAGAGAGAGAGAACGAGAAGTCACATGAGAGAGGAGAGAGAGATGGGCACACTATGTCCTCCAGCTACTGCAAACAGACTCCTGATGCATGTGCCACTTTGTGCATCTGCTTTTATGTGGGTACCAGGGACTTGAACCTGGGTGTTTAGGCTTTGCAGGCAAGTGCCTCAATCTGAGCCATCTCTCCAGCAAGGTTAAACATTTCTTTTTTTTTTTTTTTTTTTTTTTTTTTTTTTCTTTTTCATGGTAGGGTCTCACTCTAGCCCAGGCTGACCTGAAGTTCACTATGTAGTCTCAGGCTGGCCTCAAACTCACAGTGCCACCATTTTTGTTCAACACTTGGGTGATGTTGCTCCCCTCAATGCAGTGTGGCACATTGATCTGCACCTGGTCATTTGATTACAGTCTCATTGCTTACTTGATTTCTCTAATCACACTCTGCCCCATCTACCAAAACTGTTCTAATTAGAATCACCAAATTGTCAAATCCAAGGTTCAGTCTCAGAGCTCATGCTATGGACTTATCAGTAGTATGTAATGTAGTAGAAAACTTTTCTGGGGAGAACTTTTAGCTTTCAGATCACTCCTGTGTCTGCCTTCTGTCCTCACTGCCAACTCCTCATGTCCCCTTTGTACCCCTCCCCCAGTTCTAAATTCAATGTTGAGTGACTGGTTTTAGGTGTCTCTTCATCTCTTTGATCTAACCCGACTCTTCCCAAACTTCAGGCTCACATTCAAGTGCACTGGAAATCTCCCCTAGAAATTCAATTTAGAATTTTAGTCTAAACATGTCCCAAATTAAGCTGCTTATATTTCCTTCCTCCACCTGCTCTTATCTTTTCTTTTCTTTTTTTTTTTTAATTATCTTATTTATTCACTTTCAAGCAGAGAGATACAGAGAGAGAGAGAGAGCACACCAGGGCCACCACCTTGTGGGTCTGGCTTTATGTGGGTCCTGGGGAATTGAACCCAAGGCCTTAGGCACTGGAGGCAAGTGCCTTAACCGCTGAGCCATTTCTCCAGCCCTGCTCTTATCTTTTCTATCTCAAGCAGTTCCGTGCACCAGGGCCTCTGAGCACTGCAAATGAACTCCACACACATGCATCAGTTTGTGCATCTGGCTTTAAGTGGGTACTGGAGAATTGAACTGTTCACAGGCTTTGCAAGCAAGCACCTTTACAACCACTGAGCCATCTTCCCAGACCTTAAGCAGTAATTTCATTCTTACAGTTGCTCAGGCCTCAGTCTCTGGCATCTCTAACCTCAGGCCCACATCCATCAGGTCCCTAAGCCATCTTGTCTTTTTTTTTTTTTGTTCGAGGTAGGGTCTCACTCTAGTCCAGGCTAACCTGGAATTCACTATGTAGTCTCAGGGTGGCCTTGAACTCACCATGATCCTCCTACCTCTGCCTCCTGAGTGCTGGGATTAAAGGCGTGCGCCACCACACCCGGCTCATTTTGTCTTTTAAAAACACCCAGAACCCCAGTCCACACTACCTCTATGGCTACCACCTAAGCCCAAACCACTATATCATGTTACATTTGGGTTCCTGAATGGCTCCCTAATTGGCGATCCGTGCTGCTCTGCTCTATGTAACTTACACAAGAGCTGGAGCTCAACTCTCCGGAGGTCTCCTATCTCACTCAGTGTCCTTGCAGAACCTACAGTGTCTCACATACTCTGGATCCCGTTACATCTCTGCTTTCTCTCCTCCCTCCCTCTTGCTCCAGGCTGTCTGCAGCAAAGTGGCCCTTCTTTCCCAGGCATGTGCTCTCATTTCCTCCAGACCTTTACATGAAAGATAGCTTTACTGATGTCTCCATGACACCCTAACTCCCATCCCCCTTGCAATATCTGCGTTTTTCCCCTTTAGCACTTGCTGATATACAATAATTTATTAATTTAATATTTCTCTCACAAGAAGGTAGCCTCATGAGTACAGGCAACATGCAGGAGGCAAGAAGGATTGGGTGAGCTGAAAGAAGCCATCTAGTTAGATGGCAGGTTTTGTTTTTGGTTTTGTTGATGTGTATGTGGTGTGCATGTCGTAGTGGTTAGAATGCAGTGGGCTCGGGCTGGAGAGATGGCTCAGCGGTTAAGGCACTCGCCTCCAGTGCCTGAGGCCCTGGGTTCAATTCCCCAGGACCCACATAAGCCAGACCCACAAGGTGGTGGCCCTGGTGCGTTCTCTCTCTCTCTCTCTCTCTCTCTAAAAAATGAATAAGAAGACTGGGCTGAGTACTAAGATATACAGGATCCCTTGCCACAAGGACTAATACAGCCCACGGAGGAGGATATACAACTGATCAGGGATGGGGGAGGGGAATTGGGGAATTCAGGATAACAACGCATTGTTTGCCCACTAAATAATGTAACTCATTATGG